>APFE030434657.1:112372-128948 GCA_000404065.3 Pinus taeda | reverse complement strand
AGTTGGATAGTAAATCTGAAAAGTGCATCTTTATTGGGTATAAGGATGATTTAAAGGGTTATAAGCTTTGGAACCCAACAACAAGGAAGGTTGTGTACAGTCGAGATGTGGTGTTCAGAGAGGTGAAAGATGTTATTAAGCACGAAGTCCAACCAAAGGAACCTGAGAAAATAGAGTTTGAGCTAAAGGAGGAAGAATCAGACTCTAGAGCAGAGGAGGAATCAAAAGATGAAGAGCCACAAACTCCGGGTGTGAGAAGTTCAGTTCAAGAAAGAAGACAGTTAGAAAGGTATAGTCCATCTGCTTTCTATTCAAATTTTTCTTTATCTATTGTTGATGATGATCCCAGAACCGTGAAGGAAGCAGTAGATTCAGAGGATGGAAAACTATGGAAAGAGGCCATGGTTGATGAAATGACATCTTTGCACAAAAATGAGGCTTGGGATCTGGTGGAGTTGATGGTTGGAAGGAAACCCATTGGCAGCAAATGGGTGTTCAAGAAGAAGACAAATGCAAAAGGAAAGGTAGAAAAATACAAAGCTCAGTTGGTAGCAAAAGGCTATTCCCAGGTGTCGGGAATTGATTTTGGTGATATTTTTTCTCCTGTTGCCAAGGTAGCTTCTATTAGATTACTTTTATCTGTTGCTGTTGCTTTTGATTTGAGGTAGAACAGATGGATGTGAAGACAACATTTCTTCACGGGGATCTGGAAGAGGAGATCTACATGAAGCAACCTGAAGGCTTTGCAGTGAAGGGTAAGAAAGAACTGATATGCAAATTAAAGAAGTCTTTGTATGGGTTAAAACAGTCACCAAGGATGTGGTGTTTGAAATTTAATACATTTATATGGGGACTTGGTTTCACCAGAAGCAAAGCAGATCACTGTGTGTATTTTAAATTAATTGGTGACCGTGTTATTTATTTGATATTATATGTGGATGATATGTTGCTGGTTGGAAATGACAAAGAAATTATCCAGGATTTGAAGACCAATTGTCATCCAAATTTGACATGAAATATCTTTATGCTGCAAACTATATTTTGGGCGTGGAAATTAAAAGAGATTGGGCAAAGAGGAAGCTTTGGTTAAACCAGAGGAAGTATATCGAGACAATATTGCAGAGGTTTAATATGCAGGATAGTAAACCGGTGAAGGTTCCTATTCCTATAGGTGTAAAGTTATCTTCTGAATAGTATCCCAAGACACAAGAAGAGGAAGAGGACATGTCCTATGTTCCATATGCATTTACAGTTGTTAGCCTAATGTATGCAATGGTCTGTACTAGACGAGACATTGCAGATGTAGTGGGAGTATTGAGCAGGTTTATGTCAAAACCAGGAAAGGAGCATTGGACAATAGTGAAGCGGGTTTTCAGGTATTTGCGTGGCACTAGTGATTATGTTTTGTGCTACCAAGGAAGACCAGGGTTTGACAGAGTGTTGGATATTCGTGGCTTTGTTGATGCAGATTGGGCTGGCGATCTGGATCAGAGAAGATCTACAAGTGGGTATGTGTTTAACTTATTTGGAGGTGCAGTCAGTTGGATGAGTAAGAAATAATCTGTAGTGGCACTATCAACTACAGAGGCAGAGTACATGGCAGCCACTCATGCAAGCAAGGACGCAGTTTGGTTACAGAGGTTGTGTTCAAGTATGGGATTAGTATAAGGAGCTATAAGGATAGACTGTGACAGCCAAAGTGCAATTTTCTTGGCAAAGAACCCTGCAAATCATTCAAAGACAAAGCACATTGTTGTTTAATATCACTTTGTGAGGGATATGATAGAATACAAAAAGGTGTTGCTGGTAAGGTGGACACTTTGAAGAATACTGCAGATGCATTGACAAAATCTGTGAGCTCTGAGAAGTTCTCTTGGTGTAGAGAAACAATGGGCATTGCAGGGTTAGATAAATGACTAAGCTTCCTTGTGGCCCCTTGTGGAAAGAAAACAACTAGTGCGATAATGTTGGGTTGTGTTATATTCATTCCATGACTAGCCCACATAGTTACCCAGGGGGTTAGAAGGGAGGTGGAGCCCCCCCTTCGTTGTGCCTATTGCGTAGCGTGGGGAGTCACAAGGGGTTTGAGGGGTGTAGGTAACCCCACTCTATGGGGTCCGAGGCAGCGCCCTGGAAAATTTTGGTTTTGGACACTATTTTAGGTTGGGCAGACCTACGTATGGTTTTGTGCATATTTTTCACACATGGTTTTGGATGCGATGGTTTTCGGTCCATGGTTTTGGACGCGATGGTTTTCGGTCCAAGGTATTTGGATGCTTCGACATGTATAAATATGTATTGTAACACTGAAAGGAACATAAGGAAAAATCAAGCTGGTAGTCCCGGTTTTGGGATCCAGGGGAGAATATCTATGTATATGTGTTTTATGTGTTATGCTCTCGCATTGTTTATTTTATGTGTTTTAGAATTCGTATGTAAGTAATTTATGTATGGAGTTAAAACCTACATATATGTTACTTAACTTGATGATTAGGGTTATAACATTAATATATTGATGTTATATGTATCATGCTAAGTTGGATTGGCATATGCAGATGGTTAGGGTTATGACATTCATGTATGAATCTACTTATTTGTGATATTGTGTTGTATTAATCTAGACTGATCGTACATATGTGATTGTTATGCATGAATGACAAATGTTTATGAGCTTATGATGTGAACATGTTAGTTAGTAACTATTATGGATATCATGATCTTATTTGTGTTTGAGTTGATGTGTTGTGAAGTTATATCGTGCTAACTAGATTGATTGTGCAGAGAAGATAGCCTCCCATGAGATACATTAAAGTATGAGTTTTCTTATGTTGTATATTTGGTGCTTGACTATTTGATTATGTCATCGATTTCGTGTTTGAGTGTTTAGTGTCTATTCTATTGTCTAGTTGAATTATTTAACATGGTATGTTTGCAAGTTGGTTGAATGTTTGATGAATTGCATAATATGAATATTTATTCAAATGATCTTGTTTTAAGATGATTGTACTAACACATATGTGTTGAGATAGTTGATATATACTTGAGTGTAATTAGGTGATAGTAGTAGCAATATGTCTAATGACTATGAGTTGACTATGGATTATGACATGATTGTTAGTCTTGGTAAATGTTGATTTCAAATTAATAGATATGTTGTATTGATCTTTGGAACATGTGTTCGACATGTGTGAGTAGTGGTAGGGTAACATGCTTGACATTAGTATGACAAGGTAAGGTAACTAGTATGTTGTTATGTTTACTTATGCACTGACAGTTATGTGTTTATGGCAGTATGATGCAGGGGATTGCATGGCAAAAGAGATTGCCATGAAATCTTAAAGAAGGCTCAGGTTGAGCTTTCACTTGGAGGCATTGGGAACCATGGGGATGGAGTCATGGTGTTTTTTGCTAGTTTTGTGCTTTCGATATTTGTGATTTGGTTGTGCTTGATTGCATCTTTGTTATGTCTGGTGCAAGGCCTTGCCACTTTGTTTGCGGTGTCATATTGTTTCAAATGGCAACAAGAAATGCTAAAAATAGCATTGTTATAAATAACATTTCGGGATACCTTCCTATTTTAGTTAGTCCCTGAACTAAAATAGAGAAGTAAAATTCGAATTGATCTTAGCAGTTGTTTGTAAAATAATTAATTAATTCGTCTCGAGATAATTAGTTGTAGAAAATCAAACATGAAGTCTATGTGGGGACATGCAATATTTTCTCCATTGATTGAGGTATTTATCCCTTAGTTAAAGAGATAAGATGAGTTGTAATATTGATTTGTAATTAGTTAGCTTAGTTAACTGAATTAAGTCCAGTTAGATTAGTTCCAACAATTTGTGGAATTAATTGTGAGTTCAGTTAGTTAATGCTTTCATGCATGTAACTGTTGCTCTCTAGATAACCGAATATTCTCTCATAAATAAATCATGCATGTTAGTTCAGTCAAAGACCCAATTGAGATCAGAGAAAGGGACATTATACTGTCAATTGGAGGATTTTTACTATCTAGGAAACTCATCCATGCAGAAGGAATTATCTCCTTTAGGATTGCGCAGTTACTTCTTTGTTTAACGAGCAGTGTGGGAGGTAATTCATACAGGTGGCAGCATTGGACCCCAAGAGAAACTAAGCAAGGAAATAGGAGACTTGGAGGGCAGAGGAGAAGGTTTGTGAGAAGCCTTTGACTGTCTATGAGCAACAGAGGGATTGTATTGAGAGCTGGATAGCTTGTGAGCTAAAGCTTTGTGTAATCCAAACATATTTCCACTTGTATGATAATATAGAGATCGATGTTTTTAGCTGAGGCTTTCCCCACAGTATTCTTCTGTGTTTCATGTGTATGATTTCTTCTTCTCTATTATATGTGTTCTGATTGATCTTGCTCAAATTGATTAAGCTTCCGCAAAGTTTGATACTAGAAGTAGATAAAGTATTTTGCTTTAGTATATTGCATTATCACGTGATCTACGATGAAATTTCTACATGGTAACAGAGCGAGGTTTTGTAGAAAAAGTTCTACATGGTATCGAAGCAAAGGTGATCAAAAGAGATAACAATATACAAGAAGGGAGAAGTTTGAAGTTTGAGGTTCCTGAATATAGAAATTGAGTTCTTATCACATCTCAATTTCACCAATGGAATTCAACGGTTTAAGGCTCGAGTATGCCCTTGATGGCAGCTCGAATTATATAGCCTAGAAGGATTGCATGGAAGAAATATTAGAGTATAAAGGTCTAAAGGACTTCATTGATCAAGAAGTCCCCAAGCTAGCAACAGCTAATGCTACAGAAATGGCAAAATGAAAGAAATGTGTGGCTAGAGCGAGGAGAATCCTTCTAGAGGGAGTTTGAGACCACATAGTCTCGAGTCTCGATGGGAAGGAGACACCATTTTCAATGTGGAAAACATTGAAAAATCTATATCAGAACAGTAGCGATCAGAGGAAGTTGGCGTTGAAAGACAAGCTTCGGAAAATCAGGTGTGAAAAGGGAGACGCGATCTCTGCATATCTAAACAAGCTCACCACCTGCATAAATGAGCTTGGAAGTGTAGGGATCATGACAGCCGATGATGACATGGTGAGTCTAGCTCTCCTCGGTCTTCCTAAGAGCTGGCATAGCTACCAAGACTTGGTAAATGAAAGAGAAAAAACTGCCAGACTGGGAATGACTTTGATCATATCTGATGCATGAGGAGATAAGAAGAAGCACCAGAGATGGTTCTTCATCCAAGGAGGATGAACAAATGATCCAGGTGAATCTTCAAACATAATGGCATGGAAAAACTCAGAAAATCAAAGTAATCGGAAGGAAGTCAACTTAGGATCAGAGCGGAGGTCTCATCTTCCTGATTCCAATGGCACAGACAGTACTTCAATTCAATTATGGATGATAAAGTTATCGCACAAAGAAGGATGCTTTAATCCTTAAGAAAATGAAGAATTTCCTTTAAAAATGGGTCTTAAAGCCTTAAAGGTAAATCACAATCGAAGGTTGCATGTGGGCGGACTTAAGGTTTGGACCATGGAACCCCTAATTTATGATCTCCAATCAAATTGGATTGGCAGATCGAAGGCAATCACAACCGGCGGTCGTATATGTATATATATCGGAGGTGGCAGGGAGCGGTTGGCGATATATCGGTGAAGCGGGCAGTCAGATCGGCAATACACCAATCAACGGAACCGTTATCGGGACATCAGAACATTATATATATGCGGGACGCCGATGCAATCGACCAATGCCGATATCGGTGATCGGCGATCGACGGTCGACATTTCCCGTGAACAGGCCCTTGGCAACAATGATACGCCGATTGTGATAACAGGCCGGACCCGATGAATATTATGCGCCCGATTTAATGATTTTTGAAATCTGGGTGAATGGTTTTGGGTGGATTTCTTAGTGTTTTCAGGATTTATGGAGTTTTATCGTTTCAAACGATATAAGGCCATTTTGAGAGGCAGTTTCACACACCGATCCTTCCACTCTACCAACCTCCATAGTTAACTAGGAAAGCCCTGATTTAAATGGGGTCTTGTCTTATAATCCATTATAAAAGAGGATCATTGGAAAGAGCGAGGGAGGCATTTTTTATGGTGGCAGCATGCTGTTTTGTACGAGGCCAAGAGCACATATTGATCTGTTTTAGACAGTTACATGACTCTAGCCCCTTTCATTGCTGCGGGACGCTTTGGTGTTGCATACCACTCCATCTCAGGCATTCATTTCATAGCCATCTTGGAGATTGGAGGTACAAACCTCTTTGTGGACATATTGATGAATGTAATTCAGTTTATTCATGCCATTTAATAAGAAAGGCCTCCTTATTGTTGAGTTGGGCCCAGAGACGTAGTCCGAATTGGACGAACTCCGTTATCAAGCCTTGATGTCTTCTTTTTGCGCCTTGTATGTGTTTACTTCTTCTTTTCTTATGTGCACATTTACGTGTTAAGCTGCAATTTTATATGCAATTCTTTTCTATACATCTATAAGCGAAAACATACTGGATCAAGTGGTATCAGAGCAGGGATTTTTAGATGTGAATTGCATGTTTGTATGCTAACAAGAAGCAGGCTTCAAAGAGGCGAAGGGAATCTAGAACCTTTCGATCCAGAGGCAGGGCGTGCACCTCGAAGAAGAAGCATCGCTGAAGAGGAAGCTCGTATTGAAGAGGAGCACAATTTTAGAAAGACTTTCTATTCAATGGTAGAGAATATCGGTTAGCTGGTTATAAGACTGGAAAAAGCTAAAGAGAGGAATCCAGAAGGACAAGGTTTAGCATATGGGAATGATGGAGAAAAACCCCCTCCTTCTCCTTCTGATGGTGAAGGTTCTTCTTCCCCTCACCACCATAATCAGATAAATCCAAAGGATGCATCTAAGAAATCTTTTTTTTTAAATTAGATGTTAAATTTGATCTTCCTGTGTTTAATGGTGAAAGTAACGCAGAAAATCTTAACAACTAGATTAGGCAGATTGAGGTTTATTGCAGGATTCAACAAATCGTAGAGGATGAGGCGAAAATCCAGCTGACCTCTCTACAGCTAGGAAACACAGCTCTCATTTGGTGGGAGAGTAAATTGCAGAGTAGTAAAAATGTGGGTAAGCTCTTTTCCTCATGGTTTGATTTTACTTCTGCATTAGAGGAACAATTTTATCCCTTAGGATACAAACATAAAGCTTTGATAAATTGGAAATACTTAAAGCAAGGCAAAGGACAGGATGTTCAGAGTTTTACAGAAGAATTTAAGAAGCAAACACTGAATTTGGGTATTTCACTTAATGCACCTGAGGTTGTAACTAAATATATTGGCTCACTGCATAGTTATATTAGGCATTCATTGTTATTGTTTGAACCAACCACTATTGATTCAACCAGTGTAAAGGCAATCCATATTGAGAAAAAGGGCAAGAATGAAAGAGAGGACCAATCCAGAAAGCCACCGTTCAAACCTCCCAATGGAAAATCCAAAGTGAAATGGAAAGGGAAGGAGAAGAAAACAACAGTAGCCAAAGAGGGAGAGCGGCCTTATTGCAATCATTGCAAGAAAGAAGGCCATGATGATGATCACTGTTGGAAGCAACACCCAGAAAAACGCCCAAATAAGTATGGAGGAAAAGGGAAGCAAAAAACAGTGGCAACAGCACAGCAAGACCTTGGATCAGATTTAGGAGACGAAGCGTTGGTCACAGCAGCGGGAACAAAAGGTACCCTTACACCTCCTGTTGATTCTAAATCACATGGAAGCACCAGTTCTGTAGATAAGTCCCTTTCAAATGATAGAAAAAGAATTGAATTATTTCATATTAGAGTTGTAGTAAATCACACCAAAGTAAAAACTCTGTTTGATACTGGGTCCCAAGCGAATTTAATTGCAGAATCCCTGGTAAAGAAGCTTGGCTTAGAAACAAAACCGCACCCAAAGCCTTACCTGCTAGGATGGATACATGATAAAGCTAAATTGAATGTAACCCAACAGTGCAAGGTAAAATTTGTGATTGCATCTAAGTTGGTAGACAAAGTAGAAATGGATGTAATCCCACTGGATATCTGTGTCATGGTATTAGGGAGCCCATACCTGTATGATAGGAAAGCGGTCTTTTTCTGCCATGAGAATAAATACCACATCACTAAGGATTGGGTAGAATACATAGTGCGGGCTCATCAAAACAAGATTAATGTCAGCCTCGTAAGCACTGGGTAGATGAAACGACTGGTGAATTTCAGCAAGACATGCATGCTTATAGTCATAAGGGAGAAAGGGTTCGAATTTACTGACGCATTCCAAGGCTGCGATGGGAAGCATAAACAGGAATTGATGGACTTAATTCCTGATTATAATGTTTTTTTTAGGAGCCATGAGGACTACCTCCAAAGAGGGAAATCCAACACAAAATCCACCTATTGCATGTCGCCCCTCTGCAGAATTTCGACATGTACAAGATGTCGGCAGTTGAAATGGAGGAGATTAAGCGGTAAGTGCAGAAATTGCTAGACCAAGGCATAATAAGGCCAAGCTCCTCTCCATGTGGGCCATCGATTGTTCTAGTGCCCAAGAACGACGACAACTGGAGGATGTGCGTGGACTACTGCGCGCTCAACAAAATATCAGTAAAAAATCGCTATCCCCTCCCATGCATAGATGATTTATTGGATCAATTAAAAAATGTTGTATATTTCACAAAGTTGGATTTGTGCAGTGGCTATCACTAGGCCCAAATTGCGGAGCGGGACATGTGGAAAATCGCTTTCAAAACCAAGCAGGGGCTGTTCGAATGGATGGTAATGCCATTTTGGCTTTTCAATGCTCCAGCCACCTTTATGCGGGTTATGAATGATATATTTCGGCCTTTCGTTGATGAGTTGGTTCTTGTATATTTAGATGATATACTAGTTTTTAACAAGAATTGGTTTGAACATGTGAGTCATGTAAAGAAAGTGCTTGATGTGCTGAAAAAGGAAAATTTGTTTGTAAAATTGTCAAAGTGTGAGTTCGGGAAAACCTTTTTGGGTTACCTAGGTCATATTGTTGGTCATGGTCAGTTAAAAATTGATCTCGCTAAGGTTGAAGCGATTGTAAATTGGCCTAAGCCTACTAGTGTAACTGAGGTCTGTAGCTTTCTAGGTGTAGTCTAGTATTGGAGGAGATTTATTGCTAATTTCTCTGTTATTGTAGCACCTTTTCACACATTGACAAGTGTGAAATAGGTCTTCCAGTGGGGAGGAAGACAATAGAAGTCTTTCGAAATATTGAAGGAAAAAATTAGCACCGTGTTAGTCTTAGCCTTACCTGATCTCCAACAACCATTTGAGATTGAAACCGATGCCAGTAGTTATGCCATGGGAGCTGTACTGATGCAGCAAAAGAAGCCAATTTGTTACCATTCTGAGAATTTTTCTCAAGCTGTGATAAACTATCCCAGCTATGAAAAAGAGCTTTATGCCTTGGTGCAAAGTGTGAAAAAGTGGAAACACTACCTGATCGGCAAGGAGACCATCATCCATACAGATCATCAACCCTTGCAGTACCTTCAGTCACAAACCAAGTTGCAGCAAACTTGTCATTTCAAGTGGATGGGCTTTCATCAACAGTTTCATCTGGTAATAAAGTATAAGAAGGGCACTAGCAATAAAGTGGCCGATATGCTATCTCGCCCTCCTATTCCTGCTTCTGTTATTTTGCATAATGCTTCATTGTCTTTTGAAAGTTATGTTGAACAATATGCTAACGATGATGACTTTAAGGAGGTTTATGCAAAACTAACCCATGGTTCACAGGTGGACAACTATCACTTGCAAGGGAAATTGTTGTATCATCTTGGTAAATTGTGTATTCCCACAAGAGAAAGATTGCATGTAATTCAAGAGGCCCACACCTCTCTTGTGTCTGGACACTTCGGTGTCGATAAGACTTTAAGTCATATACAAAGATTTTGTTTCTAGCCTCATATGAAAAACATTGTGACTCGCTATGTAAAGGGGTGTGTGATGTGTTTTGTTTCAAAGCCCTCTAATTGAAAACTTGGGCTCTACACACCACTCCCAATTCCGAGTCGTCCATGGGAAAGTGTGTCAATGGACTTTGTAGGAGGTTTATCTTTGTCTAGGAAGGGTCACGACTATTTGTATGTCGACATTGACCGTTTTAGCAAAATGTGTATTCTTATGCCTTGTAAAAAGCAGATTACTACAGAGAAAACTGCTTCTCTTTTCTTTCAGTATGTTTGGGTCCACTTTGGATTACCCATGTCAATTGTGTCAGATCGAGACTTTCGCTTCCTTGGAGAGTTCTGGACCAACTTGTGGAGGATGATGGACACCAAATTGAAAGAAGCATGACATTTAACCCACAAACCAATCGACAGACAAAGGTTGTTAACTGTACCGTGGTACACCTATTACGAGGCTATTGTGGGAAACATCCCAAGTTGTGGGATGAACATCTCCCCTATATACAACATTCCTACAACCGAGCAGTGCATTCATCGACACAACGTTCACCATTTGAGGCATGCTTTGGTTACCTACCCAAGGACCCTTTAGACATAGTATTTGGAAGGGAGGATGGCTCCATTGGACGTAATGATAAAGACAAAGCTCAGTAGTTCATTCATCGAATCCAAATGATTCACCAAGCAGTGCAAGAGCAGTTGGAAAATAGTCAATACCGTTACAAGGCTTGACATGATAAACACCGGGTCGACCATCAATTCCAAGTGGGCGACAAGGTATGGTTCCACATCAACAAAGATAGGATGAAGGGAGAAGGAAAGAAGTTGCGGCCAATCCAGTATGGACCATTCACCATATTGGAGAAGATTGGGAACAATGCCTTTCATCTTGACTTGTTGGTATATATGTAGATGTACTTAGTAGTGAATGTGGAGAACCTGAAGCTGTATGAACCTCCTTTGATCATGGACACTGATGAGGTGGGAAAAGTTCCTACCATCGATGATTTTTCACCCGAATATCTCGAAGAGTTGCCCGAAGACATCATCCTCGACAGAAGTACTAGGACTTCATGATGAGGAGATGTAGAGTTACCTTCGAGTTAGATTCAAAGGAATGCATCCCAACAAGGCCAAATGGCTGGAGAAAGATAAAGTGAGGGAACAATTCCCTCACCTGCCAATTGACTAATGAAAATATTTTGGCGGTCCAAAAGCTCCTTAATGGGGAGGATTGATCTAGGTGGATCTTCAGATACAATGGCATGGAAAAACTTAGAAAATCAATGTAATTAGAAGGAATTCAACTCAGTATTAGAGTGGAGGTCTCATCTTCTTGATTCCAATGGCGTAGACGGTACTTCAATCCAATTTTGGATGATGAAGTTATCACACAAAGAAGGATGCTTTAATCCTTAAGAAAATGAGGAATTTCCTTTAAAAATGGGTCTTAAAGCCTTAAAGGCAAATCACAATCGGAGGTTGCATGTGGGCGGACTTAAGGTTTGGACCCTGGAACCCTCGATCGGCAATCTTCGATCAGATCGGACCGTTGGATCAAAGGAAATCACAATCGGCAGTAGTATATGTATATATATCGACGGTGGTAGGGAGCGGTCGGTGATATATCGGCGAAGCAGGCAGTCAGATCGGAGGCAATCACAATTGGCGGTAGTATATGTATATATATTGACGGTGGTAGGGAGTGGTTGGCAATATATTGGTGAAGCGGGTAGTCAGATCGGGGGTACACCGATCAAAGGAACCATTATTGAGACATCAGAGCATTATATATATGTGGGACGCCGATGCGATTGACCAATGCCAATATCGGTGATTAGCGGGCAGAATTTCTTGTGAACAGGCCCTTGGCAACAACGATACGTTGATTGCGATAATAGGCCAGACCCGATGAATATTATGCACCCGATTTAATGATTTTTGAAATCCGGGTGAACAGTTTTGGGCGGATTTCTTAGTGTTTTCGAGATTTATGGAGTTTTATCATTTCAAATGATATAAGGCCATTTTGAGAGGCGGTTTCACCCGTCGATCCTTCCACTCTACCAACCTCCATAGTTAACCAGGCAAGCCCCGATTTAAATGGGGTCTTGTCCGAGAATCCATTATAAAAGAGGATCGTTGGAAAGAGTAAGGGAGGCATTTTTATGGTGGCAACACGCTGTTTTGCAGGAGGTCGAGAGCACATATTGATCTGTTTTAGACAGTTACATGACTCCAGCCTCTTTCATTGATGAAGGACGCTTTGGTGCTACATACCACTCTATCTCAGGCATTCATTTCATAGCCATATTGAAGATTGGAGGTATAAGCCTCTTTGTGGATAGATTGATGAATGTAATTATGTTTATTCATGACATTTAAAAAGAAAGGCCTCCCCATTGTTGAGCTAGGCCCAGAGACGTAGTTTTAATTGGATGAACTCCGTTATCAAGCCTTGGTGTCTTCTTTTTGCGCCTTGTATGTGTTTAATTCTTCTTTTCTTATGTGCACATTTACGTGTTAAGCTGGAATTTATATGCAATTCATTTCTATACATCTATAAGCGAAAACATATTGGATCAAGAAAACTACACCTTAGTGAGTAAGGCAAAGAAAGGGAAGGAGAAGGATTCTCATCCCAAACCCAGTTCTTCCCATGGTGGGAAGAAGTTTGACAAATTGAAAGTGTGATGCTTATTGTCATGAGGTGGGCCATTTTTCTATGAATTGTCCACTGAAGAAGTCCAAGCTGGGACCCAAGGAAGGATATGAAGGCGAGGCATTGGCCTCACAGTTTGAGTTGGATTTCACACTTTTCGCAAGCATGGTTTCATCCATTGTGGGATTTGGTTGGTTTCTTAACAGTGGAGCTTCTTTCCATATGACTGATGACAAGAGTTTGTTCAGTACCTTGGAGGAGAAAGATCTCCAGATACTCATAGCGATGGGTAATGATGAAAAGTATAGTGTCTCAGGTGTAGGGATGGTTGTTTTTTAGAGGGAGCATGGAGCTCACATTACCTTGACCAATGTCATGTATGTACCAGGACCGGGGAAAAATTTGGTGCTGATTGGAATGCTGGAAGACAAAGGCTATGATGTAGTCTTCAGTAAGGGAAAGGTTTTCCTTCGACATATCACCACTAGACAGGTGAAGCATATCGGTTCACGAGTCAAGAACCTCTATGCTCTTGAGGTTCAAGATGCATGCAAAGCCTTGAGGAGCAAGGAAACTGATGGAGACTTGGTGGTTGAGAGGGAGAGTACATTACCTCTCAACATGCAGCCACAGAAGAAGTCTCAAACAATTGTGGAGGAGCCACAATTGGAGAAGTAACTTTAAGAAGTTGTGAAGCAGCTACAACTAGAGAAGCTAAGAGGAGACTGAGTGGAGGCATCCACTCATGTAGAGACCTCCAGTAGGGGGAAATTTTGAGCCAAGTGGGAAAAGGGAGCACATGCATCCATACCTCTAGGTAGGAGGTGGGGCGATGTGGAGTGACAGTCCCAAGAAGGCTGGAATAGGGGCAGGATCATTGAGGTACCCAAACTCTTTGGTTAGACCTTGCTATGGGAGTCCCAATGAGGAGTAGCAGGATTGGCTGAGTGGGTATAGACAGATGTGGATGGAGCGACATAGAGAGATATAGTGCAAGAATCCCAAGACAACGCAGAGCTAGTAGGCTGCAACAATGCGAGAGGCACAAGAGTGTTGCACCAATGCAGGATGGCACAAAGAGGTGTGTAATGGTGCGAGATGCATGGAGTGTTGTAGCAGCTCAAAGGTCACAGAGGGAGCACTTTCAGCGGCAGAGGGAGCTTCAGCATCAGAGGGTGTTTCTAGCCCAACGAAGAGGTCAGTTGGGAAATTTTTTGTTTCTAGAGTTGTTGGAGCAACAACACTTGGGAGAAGTGTTGCATGCAGAACATTCCAAAGGTTCAGGATCGGGTTCGAGTTGAATGCCTTTCTTTTTGAGAGGAAGAGTTGAAAATGACAACAATAAATGCTAAAAATAGAAATTCTAAGAACAACATTGCTATAAATAGCAGTTCAGGTACCATTGTTGGACATAGCAACACAAAATGAAAAATGGAAGTGCTAAAAATAACATTTCAAGATACCTTCCTATTTTAGTTAGTCCCTGAACTAAAATAGAAAAGTAAAATTCAAATTTGATCTTAGTAGATGTTTGTAGAATAATGAATTAATTCATCTTGAGTTAATTAGTTGTAGAAAATCAAATATGAAGTCTATGTGGGGACATGCAACAACTTCTCCATTGATTGATGAATTTATCCCTTAGTTAAAGAGATAACAATGAGTTGTAATATTGAGTTGTAATTAGTTAGCTCAGTTAACTAAGTTAAGTCCAGTTAGATTAGTTCCAACAGTTTGTGGAATTAATTGTGAGTTCAGTTAGTTAATGCTTGCATGCATGTAAATGCTGCTCTCCAGATAACTGAATATTCTCTCATAAATAACTCATGCATGTCAGTTTAGTCAAAGACCTAGTTGAGATTAGAGGAAGGGGCAATGTACTATTAGTTGGATGATTTTTCCTATATAGGAAACTCATCCATGCAGAAGGAATTATCTCCTTTAGGTTTGTGCAATTATTTCAGAGGTCAGAGTAGTGTGTGAGGGATTATTACACACAAGTGGTAGCTTGAGGACCCAATAGAAACTGCACAAGGAAATAGGAGGCTTGGAGGGCAGAGGAGAAGGTTGTGAGAGCTTTTGACTGTCTATGAGCAGTATTGTTTGATTGTAGAGAGAGTAGGATAACTTAAGAGCTGATTCTTTTTGTAACTTGAACATATTTCCACTTGTATGATAATACAAAAATTGGGGTTTTAGGCTGAGGCTTTCCCCGAGTTATTCTTTTGTGTTCATGTGTGGTTGATTTCTCATTCTCAGTTATATGTGTTCTATTTGATCTTGCTCATATTCGATTAAGCTTCCACAAAGTTTGTTGTAGAAGTAGATCTTGTATTTTTCTTTAGTATATTGCATAATCTATTGATCTATAGTGGGAATTTCTACACATATTGTTATTGATTTTCATGGTTTTCTTCTTGTTTGTCTCTTGTCTTGCCTTTTATGTTTTGAGAGTCTTGGGAATCGGTTGGGAAAAGAGGAAAGTTAGTGGGGCTCAGGGAGAGCTAAATGAAATCCAACAGGCAATGTAAGACTCAAATGAAGTTGGTGCATGTATAAGGGAAACTAAGGGCAAGCACATGACATCTAGTTGGATTGGTTGGGTCCATTGAGGTAAATGGATGGTGATAGGACAATCATGAGAAAGGTAATAGGAAAGGTAAAGTAAATGGACTTGAGGTGTCAGATACCTTGGCTACATTGGGAATCGTTGTTATCAATGTTGTGCATGTTAGGAACAAGATAAAGGGAGTTCTCTTAACCTTAACCTTATGATATCTAGTAATTATGTTGATGTTTATATATGTATACAAGTATGTGTGTCATGTCTGATAGGGTCATCATAGATCATGAGTGTTTAATGCTAATATTTATATGTATGTATGTATGTATGTATGTCATGTCTAATAGGGTCATCATGGATCATGATTGTTTAATGCTAATATTTATATGTATATGTATGTATGTATGTATGTTGCTATCTAACAGGGTCATCATGGACCATGATTATTTTTATGCTAATATTTAAATGTATATATATGTGTGTTTGTATGTTGTTGTATGACGGGGTCGTCATGGATCATTATTTTTTAATGCTAATATTTATGTGTATATATATGTATGTATGTTGTTGTCTGACAGGGTCGTTAGAGATAATTCTTGTGGAGGAATGATTGCTTATGCATATGAATAACATAAAGAGGTTCCTGTAGAAATTATCACTGCAGGTAACCTAATAATGCAATATACTAAAGCAAAATACTTGATCTACTTCTACAAACAAACTTGTGGAAGCTTAATCGATTTTGAGCAAGATCAAATAGAACACATATAACAGATGAAGAAGAAACAATCACACATGAACACAAAAGAATACTCTGGGGAAACCTCAGCTAAAAACCCTGATCTCTATATTATCATACAAGTGGAAATATCTTTGTATTACACAAAGCTTTAGCTCACAAGCTATCCAGCTCTCAGTACAATCCCTCAATGTTGCTCATAGACTGAATAGACAATACATATGCCTTCCTTCAATCCTCCAAGCCTCCTATTTCCTTGCGCAGTTTCTCCTGGGTCCTCTTGCTGCAACCTGTTTGAATTCCCTTCTCACAGAACTCACCAAACTCAAAAATAACTGCACAATCCTCAATGAAAGATTTCCTTATGCATGCAAGAGATATCCTCATGGGAATATTCCTGCAATTGATAGTACACTGTCCCATTCTCTGATCTCAACTGCGTCTCTGACTGAACTAACATGCATGAGTTATTTATGAGAGAATATTCAATTATCTGAAGTACACTAGTTGCATGCATGCATGCATTAACTAACTGAACTCACAATCAGTTCCACAAATTGTTGGAACTAATCTAACTAGGCTTAACTCAGTTAACTGAGCTAACTAATTACAACTCAAAGTACAACTCATCCTGATCTCCTTAATTAAGGGATAAC
>APFE030434657.1:89844-101130 GCA_000404065.3 Pinus taeda | reverse complement strand
CATCCCCCACATTCACAAGCTTTTCAATCAAGCAGTCAAGCAAGGGTTCCCTAAACCATGGACTCAAAGCCTCATTATCCCTATTTTTAAAATTGGGGATACAAATAACCCCTCTAGTTATCGAACAATTATGATCAGCCCTCTTCTAGCCAAGTTATATGGTATTATTTTGGAAAGGAAGTTGAGCATATAGCTTGAAAGTGAAGGTAAGCGGGCTAAAGGCCAAGCGGGTTTTAGAAAGCAGCACTCAACAACAGACCACCTCGCTACGCTTAGGATCATTGTGGATGAATGTCGCAATGATAAAACCAATCTCTTTTGTTGCTTTGTGGACTTTAGAAAGGCTTTTGATACGGTTCCTAGAAACAACCTTTGGAACAGCTTAGAAGAGCTAAAGGTTCCTTTTGAGTTGAGAGCTGCCGTTATAAGGTTATACGAGAATGTAATTGCCAAGTTAAAGAGAAATGAGGGGTGGTCGAAAGATATTAAGTGTAATATCGGAGTTAAACAAGGTTGCCCACTCTCCCCTACCTTATTTGGCATTTACATTGACAAGCTAGAAGGTTGTTTAGAGGAAGCAGGATGTGCTGGCACGATCTTAGCTGGGATAGTCATCATCCTTCTTCTCTATGCTAACGATATTGTTCTTCTCGCAAGGCGCCCATATGATCTTGATAAGCAACTTATACTTCTTAAAGATTTCTTCTCTACCATGGGTATGATTGTTAACACTGACAAAACAAAAGTTATGATTATCAAATCCAAGAAGGACACTTACGCTAATTTTATGTATGACAATAGTCACTTGGAGGAAGTGTCTTCCTACAAGTACCTAGGAATTGATATTCATCACAAGCTCAAATGGAACTATAACATTGAGAAAAGGATTAATGGGGGATGGAAAGCTTATTTTGGTCTTGAAAATATTTGTAAAATGGTAAACCTCGTAATGTGGGATAGAAAGAAGTTCCTCTTTGAAACTTTAGTCACTCCTGTTATCTTATATGGATGTGAGGTTTGGAGTTGTAGCATCTCTAGAGAATCCTAGAGAAAGATTGAGCAAATCCAGAAGCATTTTATAATGTATAACCTCAAAATTAAAAGCAACACACTCTATCCTATTCTCCTTATAGAAGTGAGTCTTTCTCCTATAGAAAGCCTAGCTATGACTAGGCTTCTGTTGTACAAACACAAACTCAATAACATAGGAGAACATAGACTTCCTAAGCTAGCTTTAAATTCCAGCCAAAACCACCTAAGGCTCAAACGAGGTTGATATAAAGACACTAGGGCCTGGTTAAACGATTGGGAGATCGACGAGAATGTTGCATTGCAAAACATTAAAAATATTGTTACTTCTAAGTTCAAAGAAAAAATGTGGCATGAGAAAGATTTAGCAGCTAAAAGAAAATTTAGATATTATAAGGAGGTCATCAACTCCACCCTAGAAGATCAAAAGTGTCTCCCTGTTTTATCTAGCTCAAAGAAGAAAATTAATATATCCAAGATTAGAACGAACTCTCATGAGCTCCATAGTGAAACGGGTCGTTGGGCAGTTCCTAAAACACCATGGATGGAAAAGGTTCTGCTATCTCTATGAGAATACGAACATCGAGGATGAAAATCACTTCCTCTTAGAGTGCCCCGCGTACAACCACATTAAATCTCAGTTTCAAAATCTTTGTTACAATACTGACCTTCCTAGCCTTTTACGTTGTCAAATTGCAGTGAGCTCAGGAGGCTTCTCTCCCAGCGTTTTGAGCATAGGAATAAAATCTTAAATCAAACTAAATAATTCGTTTCTTTAGGTCCAATAGACCAAAGATTGGTTTCAGTGGATGTTAACCATCATCATCATCATTTAAATTATTTAATTTGATTTTTTCTTTTTTGTAATTATTTTAAGGTTTTATTTTTTTGTAATGAGGGGGGTTTTTTTTTTTTTTTTAAACTTAAAAAATGTTTTTTAGGAATTTTTTTTTTTTTTTTTTTTTTTTTTTTTTTATAACATTTTTATAAGTTTTTTTGTTTTTTCCCTTATATATATATTATATATATTTTTTGTATTTGTTTTTTTTTTTTGGTCATGTATTTTTTTTTTTATTTGTATGTTTATTAATTAACATTTTTTTTTTTTTTTTTTTTTTGTATATATATATATGTTTTATTACGAACATGGTTTATTATTTTTATTATTTTTATTTTTTTTTATTTTTTGACATTTTTATAGGTTTTTTGTTTTTGTTTTTATTTTTATTTTTTGTCATGTTTTTTATTACTAACATGAAAATCACCAACATAAAAATCACCCACACTTAATTCATTAGAAAATTAAAACGTAAAAACTAAGCCCTCTAAAACAAAGGGGTTGATGCCCATTGGCACTTTTGAAAATCAAAATGAAAATCTCTAACAAAAAAAAAATGTTCACACTTAATACATTAAAAAAAAAAAAAAATAAATAAAATAAAAAAAATAAAATAAAATAGGTCAAAAATAAGCCCTCTAAAAAAATGTGTTAATGCTGTATCAACACTTTTTAAAATCAAGATGAAAATCACTAACATTTAAAAAAATGTGTTAATGTTGCATCAACACTTTTCAAAATATGCATGAAAATCACTAACATCAAAAAACAAATGTTCATACTTGATACATAAGAAAATTTAAAGTGCCAAAAATATGCTTAAAAAAAAAGTGTATTCTCGCATCACCACTTTTCAAAATCGGGTGATTTTTTGCTACCTAAAAAAAACGGGTACCAGTTCACTTTCTCATTGGTCGGTAACTATGTTATATGTGTATATTATTGTAAATACTATGTTGAGTTGGTTTATAAAGCTCCATAGATAGTATGGTTATGTGTTGTTTTAAGCAAATGTGCTTAAGTATATGTGGTTGTTATTGTAAATACCGTAATGAGTTGTGTTATAAAGCTCTAGTAAATGGTATGATTGTCATGTTTCAGCAGTGGTCATTGTAAATACTACAACGAGATGTGTTATAAAGCTCCATGGGAAGTATATTTTGTTTTCATCAGTCTTGTTGGTTATAGGTGTCATTAAACACCAAGGAGGGTGTTCCTCTAGGGGGGGGTTCTATAACATCCCTGGTTAAAAAATCCATGTAAAAATATATAAGACCAAGGCCATGGGACATGTATTCCAAGCTGAATGGTGGGCAAAAACATCCTCACGTGTGTTCATTTTAGTTATTATGGCTAAAGGAAATTGGCAAAGGCTTTGGAAAGGCAAAATGGAATTTTTGGCACATTTATTTATGAAAATAATGGAAATTAGGAGAAAATGAAGGTGAAATGTCACATGTTGCCTATGAGGAGGAAAATGAAGGAAAATAATGGAATTTGAAGAAACTAGAGGCCTCGTTAATAAAAAATGCTTATGAGGATCAGTTGGCAAGATTTTGCTCAAGCTTGTTCAGTGTAAGCTTTTGTCAGTTCAATTTTGGAGCTCTCATTATATTCTCTCTCTCATACTGTTGGACACTTAGAAGTTTCTTGGAGCACTCTTGGAGAGTGTAGCATACTTGGATGCTTGGAGCAAGAAGGCAAAGGAAGAGCAGGAAAGTGCAAGAGTACATCGAGATCAGTAGTTACAACAGGTTTTGCATGCAGGTACCGAGTTGCATGTATGTTTTCTTCCCTAGTTTTGGCATGCATGGCATATGCATTTAGTTTATTGGTCATGATCTGTCATTGGCATGGAGGATTGCCTGGATTGACAATGTATTTTTCTAGCCTTTCCATTTCCTGGATAGCCATGGTGTTGTGGGTTCATTTCATTTTGTTTTCTGGTTGGTTCTCATGTTCCTTTAGTTATGGGTTGAGTTACTAGTTCCTGGAGCCTTGGTTGGACAAATGCTCTGGAAGCCCTATAACTGCTTGGGTTGAGTTACTAGTCTTGGAGCCATGGTTGGACAAATGCTCTAGAAGCCCTGTAATAACTTGGGTTGAGTTACTAGTCCTGGAGTCTTGGTTGGACAAATGCTTTGGAGCCTAACAACAGTTGTGGGTTGAGTTACTAGTCCTGGAGCTTTGGTTGGACAAACGCTATGGAGCTCGGCAACAGTCGTGGGTTGGGTTACTAGTCCTAGAAGTATGGTTGGAGAAAATGCTCTAGAGCCCTGGAGAGCTTGCGTAGAGACCAATCTGGTGATGGTTTGTGATGTCCGACTGTGAGGTGGAATCACTATTTGATGGGTTGAGGTGGTTTGGCCTCTAGAATCCCTAGTTCGGTTTTGATGGATTGTTCCATGCGATCCCACATTCATGCTTGGAATATGGCACGGGGGTGGTTGGTTGAAGAGAGATTTGGCTCAGCCATGTTTATGGTTGGGTGGTTCGTGGAAGTCCCAAACCTGGTTGGCCTTTGTATCATTAATATGAATTTATTTCTCCTTGTTAATTCATGAGTATTATATTGGCTTATATGTGGATTATATGGTTGTTTCCTTGGTATTTTTGTTGTTATTATGTTGGTTATGAACATGTATTATGACAGTGGCTATGTATAACTCTATCATGTTTTTAGTTGTAAATGAATGAACAATGTATATATGGCCTAATAGATGATAATGTAGCTAATGTAATAAGGAAACAATGCCTCAAAGCGAATCTCAGATAAGTATGAGACCCCTATGCTCAGCGTTGTTGTTAAGACTTATAGATTTCATATTTTTGATATGTTTGACGAAATGCTTGTCATGGCTAGTAGCAGTCTAGTCTAGTCCTTGTCAATGATTTTGCAAATTTATCATTGTTCTATTGTGTAAATTAATTTTTGAAGGTGTCATTGAGTTCTGGGTAATGACCTAGGCTTTGGGCCTAAAAAAGTGGCACAAATTCCAAAGTCGTAGGCACAACACTGGGGAAAAAATCCCCGTAAGATCCCTTTCCCCTGTTGTGGGAGCCTCTGGAGCCTCCTGGACGAACCCTAGTCCATATCAAGGGAGCGTTCAAGGGTTTGATGTACTAAAACTCTAGTTGGTTTTAGGGGTTGGTTACCTGAGTGGTTGGGATGGCTCCTGACAGTTCTGTTACTGATGTGAAAGGTCTGTGTGATGTGTTCCATTGGCTCCACTTCCTTAACTGACACATAGGCAGTGAAGTCATATCATAGTAACTTCTCGTCACATGCTTACCCTAGTTGGCCGATTACTTGGGTAGATGTGGGAGGAGGGTGTTACATCGTCGCAAAAGATTTTATAATCAATTAGTAGTGTTATGTGTTATAAATTTTGTGTTTCATTATGGTATTTTTGTAAGGTATTCACTTACAAAACACCTCTTTTTATTGCTCAAATATATTCGCCTTAGGAAAATCATGTACTCTTATCGGAAAAGAGAAAACAATTAGAATTGTTTTTATGAATTAGCTCTATATTGCCTCATGTATTTCTTGGGAACCTGCCACAAAATCATACAATACAAACACTCTTTTTGGTTAAAATGAATAAATAAATAACCAACATTTATGGTTTCGCTTGGCCTAAAGTGCATGGGTGGAAATTTTCTCCTCCCTATCAATTTATTCTCAAGAATTAATGGAGTTATCTAGCGAAACCTAACTATACAAACCAAGTAAATATTGTTGGAAATGGTATACCATCAATAAAATTTGAGAGTGATTTCCCCCAAGGGAGGAAATGATGAAAATTCATACATGTGATGTGGTAATTGGTAATGTGAATGTAATGGTTTTAATCTAAATCTTCTATGTTTTGACCTTTTTTAGGCATATTTTCTGGTCAATTTTGCCTTAAATTTGGTAGAGATTTGTTGTCCTCACAAGTTTGAGCTACGAAATTTGCATAATTTGAGAGCTCCAAAGGTTTTTCATGGCATTGAATTCATTTATGCTTTCCAAAACACATTTTGAAACAATATAACACCATGATTTCATCAAAATATTTATTATTAGATTCCAATGAAAAAATCCAAAAAATAGAAGAATTAGTGTGTTATTGTAAAGTTTTAATTATAACTCTCGAGTCAAGAAGATAAACACTCACTAATCTTTCAACGCATCACTTTTTGAATCGCCCCATTGACTTCTCCATCAAGCACTCGATTGATTGATTCCATTACATTTTTGAACTATGTGTAATTTTATAAATACTCAAGGAATATAAACTATACAACATTTTTTTCCATATAACCAAGCAACCCAAACTCAAGTCTGTATGCAAGGGTAAGATATTCTTCAAGTCTCAATTCCATTCAATAACAAGGCTCAAAGCCATTACAAAAATATACTTGATATGAGTTCAATATGTTACTAGTGGGAATTGAACCTAGGTGGCGAGGATAACAATCATTCCTCCAAACTACCCCAGATAAATCCAATTGACGTCAAATATACAACATATGTGTACAACCCAACAATATTCTTCTTACATATTGAATTGTCATGGAAGTATTCATTGTTTTCCTCTTTGTGATCATATCAAAACTCTGGCTATGATGTGCTTTAGTTTGTAGTGCAAAAAGGGTTTGATGGTTTGATATGATTTCCAAACACTCTAGGTTAGGATTAGGGCCTTTTTTTTTCTTTGTTTGGGGTGACGAGTTTGAAGGTTGATATCTTATTACTCTTTTCCCCACACAACCCTCTAGAAAAATGAAATTGTGGAGCATAATTTTCCAAGTCTTGTCCTTTCATCAATTTCATAATCCATTTAAATTGTAGTGTTAGGCCTAATCTATGCACATTAATGATTTTAAGACCTATGTAATCCTTTAGAGTGCAACAATACTCTAATAAAGGTAATGGAATCCATTGTTCACTTCATAATTAGTTCAAATAAGGTGTTTGAATTTTACCATAGCCAATCGCTAATGGAGTCTAATAAGAGGACTAATAGACATTCATTATGCCTAGGATCTTAAGGAACAACATGCAATTGGAGACAGGGGTTTAGGAGTCCACTTATATTTGTTTTATCCAATTATCTCAATAATAAGTTACTATAGCTCCTTGGAGAAGGGTTAAAATGCAAATGTGCTACTTGATAGCTAAAAATCCAACTTGGTTGAGTTTGTACTAGCCTTGTGTTGCCATATCAATTGGGTAGAAAATAAAAACTCTATTGATATAATGGAATTTTACTATATCTAATATTATCTTAATCCATCTAGAAGGTATCTATTATGATGTTATAGGCCTTGTATCGGCAAGAGTGCATTAGCATCCTCTAGGTGTGTGACATCAACATCTTGCCAACCACTAGAACGACCAACCCAACCATAGTCGACTTGGACTACACCTCTCAAAACATTTAGTTAAGTCTTTTGGTGAAATATTTTCTTTTATTTGCTAGGTCATGTGAGTCCTAAGATGACTAACACACCTAACTTGTGTCTTGAGTATCTGTGACCCAAGGGCATCTAAGCCATCAAAATCACTCGAGGATCACACCCATCCTAGGCCAAAACAACCCTTAACATGGCTAGATTTTTTCCCATTGAGTTTAGAACCGGTGACCTTCACATCACATAATTCCTTAACAAAACACCTTGTCACGATTTTCTCTACACCACGTGGGAAAGTATTTCAATGAAATATTATTACACTTAACAAATTTCGTTTTATTATGTCTTAATTAAGCATCACAACAGTAATTTCACCATAAAAACACACAATACCAAAATATCCATACACCATGCCTAGGAAAATACACCAATATATGCAAGCAACCAACCATGGCCTGACACTCGAAAACTTTCACATAATATCTGTGTTACAACATACAATAACAAATTGAACCATTCAACACGAGCATGTATAATAGTACACAACAACAAAAAATCCCACCCGG
The DNA here is from genome assembly GCA_000404065.3 of Pinus taeda. NCBI lineage: Eukaryota > Viridiplantae > Streptophyta > Pinopsida > Pinales > Pinaceae > Pinus > Pinus taeda. The sequence continues at coordinate 93,294 of APFE030434657.1, read as the reverse complement.
TTACAAAACAAACCCATGTGACCCTTGAGCATAAACAAGGATATCCCAACTTGTGTCTTTCCACCCATTCCAACCTATACACCTGCAACACACCTCTTTGATTTCCCTCCTTGCAAGACTTGTGATCTGATGTGTTTTTGCTCTTCTCCTCAAACTGAGCATCTTATTTATATCACGCATTTGTGTGGTACACCAAGGGTCATTCCCCTTGTTATGGAAAGTTTGACCTTTTGATTGCCCAAAATACTCAACTAAAAAACAAGTTACAAGTAGCATTCCATAGTCAATATATGTCACATAGTCAACATATGTCACACCCATTGTTCCACCCTCCTCACCTCACATCTACACAAACCAACATTACACGATATGATCCAACTCATACCTAACCTTAAACTGACCATACTCTTACCCTATCAACCCTCACACACACTTATGTTTCCATGCCAACCAAACATGTAGACCCAACATGTGATACACTAAACCAATGAGTTGTGGGAGCACCCATGTCATGCATTTATGCCCATCATGTGATGGTGCAGCATGACACATCATGCCGAAAAACTACCAATATGGCTAACATCTGGAATGGGCACCCAATGCGCTCAACCCGATTAGGGTGACACCCATAGATATTATGGATTGGATAGGAACACACACAACATCAAACCTAGTGGCTTTACATTCTCCCCCACTTTAATTCATTTCCATCCTTTGTAATCCTGGAACCATCAGCATATGCTCTCAAACTCTTAGAGTTCATCCCCCCATCTCCATAATGACTCTTAGCTCTCAAACCATTTTCCTCCTCTGGAACGTCATTCCAATGGAAAAAAATACTCACACCAATGATTATTTCCAAACCTTATGACCTTGTAAGCCAATATCTATCCAACTCCATTCCTAGTTGATTAACAATAAATGCTAGCGTGCAAGATTATTCTCCTCTACTTGGATCATTTGTGTCTACTAAAGATATCTTAAGCTAATGGATATGAAAGATGAAGTCATGAGCGTTCAATTGAAAATGCAACTCTATTTTGTAAGAGGCATCCCAAATACTCTCAAGAACCTTGAACAACCCCTCAAACCCCTGCACTATATATTTAGACATCCTAGTCAGTGGTGTGAATTGTTCCTTATTCATCCTTATGAATACCAAGTCTCCCACATTGAACTTTGCATCACATCTCTCATGATTTACCCATTTATTCATCCTATTAGTTGCCTCAAACAACCAACCTCAAGCTAAGTCCACTCTCTCCTACCAACTTATCATGAATCCTAAAACAGAACTCCTCCCATAATAACCTTGCATCATTGAATGTGGCATGATGGGTTGTTTCCCATCAATCAACTCAAATGGATTATAGCCGGCCACTGAACTCTATGGCAAGTTGCAATTGAATTGCATTGTATCCAACAAATTCGTCCAATTCGTCTAATAAGATATCACATAGTCCTCAAGCAGTCATCCAATAAGGCCATGATGCATCTTGTTTGCTCATTTATCTTAGGATGAAAACAAAAACTTTGTAGCAATTTCACATCGACAAGCTTGAACAACGATGTCTAAAACATCCCAATGAATCTCCTATCCATGTATGACACATTGATTAATGGAATACCCCATTGTTTCACTACATTCTTGAAGAAATTCTTTGCTACCCCCTCCACTTTGCATGGAACCTTCATTGTAATGAAGAGGAATACTTGGAAACTGGTCAATCGTGACCATAATCCCATTATGCCAATGAAAAATGTGTGATGAATTCCATCAAAATATTCTCTCTTGGTCTCTATGGAATTAATAAAGGTTAAGACATGCCTAGAATTCAGTACCTAGCTTGTCTTGCTAATAAGAAATACAAATCTAAACATACTCCCCGATGTCATGCCTTATGTGCACCCAAAATTATCCTCTCTCCAACAATGCTATTGTTCTACTCTTTCTTGGGTGGATAGCCCAAGCTGAGTCATGGCATTCCTTCAAGATATCCTTTTAAATAATACTCATTCCAAGAACATAAATATGGCCAAGGTATCCTCCTTCACCCACTTCATAATGCTCTTCACTATTGAATCATCTTGTAAACCTTCCTAAATCTCCCTCTACAATTCATCTTACACTTAAATTTGACTCATCGTTGGCTTAGGTGCCTCCTCCTCCTCAAGTGAAATAAGTTGTGCCTTTATACTCAAGGGATGTTATATAGCATTTATTTGTCCTAGCTTATACTCAATGGTCATGTCAAAATTTGCCAATAAATCCTACCATTGAGCATATTTTACATATAACTTGGGTTAAGTCGTAAAGCGATTTATTGTCATTTTATCTGTCTTGACCACAAATGGCCTTCCCAAGTAATGCCTCCATACCTATAGACAATGCACTATTATAGTCATCTACTTCTCATGAACCAAGTATCTCCTCTCTCGATCATATAACTCCCTACTCCCGAGAGCTATCGCTTGCCCATCCTATATCAAAACTCCTCCATTGGTGAAATATGAAGCACATTTCTACAACTTAAATGGTTTCTAAATGGCTATTTGATTTAAAACTAGGGTAGAAGCATTTTAGTATGAGCTCTTCAAATGCATGCATACTCTTTTCCGTATAAATCCATGGTCTCTCCTTCTTTAGAAAATCTATCAATGGTGCAATAATCTTCAAATAACCCTCTTCAAACCTTCATTAGCGTTGGCCGTCGCTAGAAAGACCCTGACATCAGGTAGGTTGTGTGGTTCTTCCTAATCCTTAGTTTGCTTGACCTTCTTTGGATCCATGTGGATATTGTTGGGCCGAAGAAACAACATCCTTTTTTACAATCTGTTACCTAGATTTTCATTCATTTTCCTTTATAACTCACTCATCCTTGTATTATCCTACTATTGTTCCATAAATAATCAGCCATTAGAGCTACATAAGATGCAATAAGGTAAAATTCCAATATTTTCCTAGTTTTATGTGTTTTACTTTATAAATTTGGCTCAATTTGCATAAGTTACAAAAATTAACACATTTTGCAGCCTTGACAAAATTTTGTAGTTGAATCCAAGGTTCAGGTAGACTCCATGGAGCACAGATTAGTCTGAGCATATGGATAGATGCCAAATCATGTCCATATGGTATTCCACCTATTGGGCGTAAGAAAAAATGCATTGGTTGATCACAATATCAAAATCAAGCATTCGGTCAACTGTCAAATGGCACATGAACCAAGCCTCTAGACTACTTGGCAGTGGATTAGAGCCTCAAGCGAGCATGATAAATCTTCAAGGAACAAGAAATCAACTAAATGATGATGTGTCTAATATCAAATATTTCTATGATTCACTTACCTGATAGTGAATCATAGAAATTAGAATTTTAATATAAATTAAAGACTTAGTTGTCATTCACTAACCAAATTTCCACTAGCCAGTTTGTCAAGTTGTTATATATAT
>APFE030434657.1:24528-80839 GCA_000404065.3 Pinus taeda | reverse complement strand
CCTTAACTCCTTCATGAGATACAATATGACCCAGATATTCCACCTCTTGTACTCCAAAGAAACATTTGGATCTTTTTGCATATAATTGTTTCTCCTCTAATAGGTGTAGCACCCTATCAACATGTTCAACATGATCCTTCCAAGACTTGGTGTAGATTAGTATATCATCAAAAAATACTAGCACAAATTTTCTAAGGAATGGTTTGAAAATGGAATTCATCAAACCTTGAAATGTTGAAGGTGAATTGGTAAGGCCAAAAGGCATGACCAAAAATTTATAATGATGCTCATGAGTTCTAAATGTTGTTTTCGGAATGTCTTTAGTCTTCATTCTGATTTGATGACATCCTGAATGAAGATCCCAACTTGGTGAAGTAAATTGATCCATGCAATTCATCCAGTAATTCATTAATGATAGGAATGGGAAAGTTATCTTTAATAGTGAGCTTGTTGAGCTCCCTATAATCTGGACACATGCACCATGATCCATCCTTGTCCACCAGTACTACTAGAGCAGAGAAAGAACTTTGACTCAGTTGAATTATCCCAGCCTCTAGCAATTTTGCAACCATACGTTCAATTTCACACTTTTGGGTATTGGGATATCTGTACGGCCTGATGTTTTGAGGAACACTTCCTGGAATCAGATGAATAGCATGATCATGATCACGCATAGGTGGGAGACCTTTGGGAGTCTCAAATACCTTGGAATGATTGTCCAAGACTTTTTGGAGATCTGGAGAAATAGATGATTCCCATGTGGAAACATCTAGTGAACATAATTGTGCAATTACACCTCTTTGCTCCTTTTTTAGAAGCTTTGTCATACTATTAGAGCTTATTACCTTTCCTGGTTTCCCTGCAATACCCCTTAATTCAACTTCTTTTCCTTCCGTAGAAAATTTCATGAAAAGTTCTTGAAAATTAAAAGCTATTGTACCCAAGGATTGTAGCCATTGGACTCCTAGTACAACATCAGCACCTCCCATTGGAATGGAAAGCATTGGGCTAGTCAATACATATTCTACCATGGATAGCTTGATATTAAGGCACTTTCCAGAGAAATTTATTGTTCCTCCATTTGCAACCATCAGTTGACACTCTGGTGCTGGATATAAGAAGCAAATCAATTCTTTTGCTACCTTACAATGAATAAAATTGTGGGTACTTCCTGAATCAATCAACACTATTACCTTTTTCTTCTTGATTTGTCCTTCTATCTTGATGGTTTGAGGAGTGGTAATTCCCGCAATGCATTACAAGATATGGTCGGATTCATTTGTTCTTCATCTAGGCTTTGTTCCTGGAGTATATCCTCTTCTTTTGACCTTTCTTGCTCTTTTTCTTCTTCCTCTTCACAATCTATGTAGAATTATTTCTTCTCAGCACACTTATGACCTTTAGTGTATTTGCTATCACAACTGTAACAAAGCCCTTTTGCTCTTTTTTCTTCCATGTTGTGGTGTCAACCTTATAGGTTGTGGAAGACTAGGGGCAACAACACTTCGTCTTTATAGTTGTGAGTGGTATGCTTCCTGGTTGCCATAATTTTGCTTTCCATTTTTCTTGCTAACCTGAATGCCTTCTCTAATGAATCGGGTTCCCAAAGGCGAACTCATGTTGGATATTATCCTTTAAAGTCCCTATGAACACATCAATCCTATGCTCCTCTGGAATATTTTTACCCTTATGTTTAATTTTTGGAACTCCTCAATGTGCTCATTATTGAACCCTTTTGTTTGAGACTTATCAATTGGCCAAAAAAAGTGTTGCTTTTTGTATCCTCATAATGTGCTATCAATTCTTCCGTAAAAATTGCCCAAGTGATAAATTGTTTATGAGAGCAAAGCCATTGATACCATACAAACTGATTTGGTTCCAAGAATAAAGTTGCAATACGTACCTTTTGTGTGTTTTGCACATTATTGAGATCGAAAAATTGCTCCATATGTAATATCCATGTTGTGGGATCCTTTCCATCAAACTTCCTCATATCGATTTTTGGAATATGGTGTGTCTTCAATCCAACATTAGAGTCTATGAAATCATGATTAACATTTCCTTTGTTTGCATCATGAGTTTCCTTTACTCCCCTTTCGCCATTAGTAAGTATTTCTTGTAGAAAATTTGTCAAATCTGCCATGTATGTCTTCAACTCTGTCTTCAAATCTATCTTCAAAACATCCATCTTAGCTTCCATGCCCTTTATCTTAGATTCCACACCATTTATCTTAGCTTCAGTTAGCTTTTGTGAGCGCGACATTTGTTGCACTTGTTCTTGTAATTTGGATATATCATGTAGCATTTCTTCCTCTTCTTCATGAGTCATGCTAGAGATTTTAGGTTCCTTACTAGGTGTTTGCATTTTCTTTCCTTGGGGCATCAGTTACCGATAATAATTCTTTACTATGCCCTTTGAATTCCTTCAAAATAAATTTCAAACCAATCTTAAGCAAAAATTTAAAAGAATCTACACATCTTTTTTCACTTTGTAGGAGCTCGATATTGCCTCTGATGTATCTCTGTACATTCAAATAATCCAGTTCTGAAATTGTGACCTACAGTAGCCCTATGTGTCCTCTTTCCAATGCCACCAGTCTGATGCAAATTGGATTCTCCAAGGAAGAGTTATGCGAAATCTCCCGCAGTGACCTGATTATAGACTAGTTCAGTAGAGCGAACTTGTACGACGTTCCACGAGTCACTGTTTCGACCTTTGGCTTTGAAAAATATATACAAGAAACTAGAGTCCGTCCTCTTTCTATACCTTCTAATGAAATTTCAATCCGATGCTCAGAGAGAAAGTTATGACGATTTTCCCCAGGTCACCTGTTTGGAATGTAATTCAGGAGTCTGCAAAAAAGACCAACTTCCTCAGATCATATCTCCACAAATATAGCACAAAAAGCTCTAAAATTCGGAACCAAACTTCAGTGCGATGTCTTCTCAAATGGGTTTTTTTTTAGCTTCTGAAACATCACAGAAAAAAAGTTATAGCGAAAATTCCACGATGACTTGTTTGGAGTAGCGAAACTCTAGAATCCAAAGCTCTGATACCAAATGTTATGAAACCAACTCAAGAAAAAGATAGAAAAGATAGTTCAACGCCTTAAAATTCAGCCTCTTCGAGGAGGCAACCTCCTTTACATTACATAAATGAACAATTCTTCGATGATACAAATGGCAAAACCTCCTTTCTATATATAGGAGTCTAAGGAGTCACAATATAACCTAGCCGACCTAAAAATAATAATATAAAGCCACAAAAATAACAATAGAGGGATTCTATGGGGCACAATAATAACAATATAGGGATAATAGGGGCACAATAATATTAATAAGGGGTACAACTACAATAGTAATGGGGTAATCACTAGTATTATAGGGACCCAACACTGATCCCCAACTGCCCCTGCTTTTGTAAGTCTGAAAGGCTTTGAAGAATCATTGCATTGACTTCAACTTGTTTTTCTTGATCCTATGCAAGTATTTCATGTACCTCAATCAACTTGTTATTATCCACTTTACAACTTCTAATCTCGGCCCTCAGACTCCTCAATGTATCTTTTTGACCAAGACAATATTCCTCTCCTTGTTGCTCAACGGACTTCTCCCATTCCACTAATTTCACTTCAGGCTTGTACGGGGAGTCATGTGAACTGTAATCCCCCATTTTGCTCTTCATTTTTTGGCATTCTATTTTCTACAAACATACCATATTAGATAAAACAAATAGATGGCATAATTAAAACCATACCTTAATGTATCTTAGGGGAGGCTATTACATCTGCACAATTCAGTCTATATTAGCACAATACATAATAATACCAAAAACATATCAACATCATGCATGAACCAAGACTATAATACAAAACTGAAATAATAACTCCATACATGATAATCATAACCATCTGCATTTACCCCAAGGTCAAATATTTTAAACCTTTCTTTCACACTGGTACCAGAGAAATGTTTACACGGAACGAAACTACTCTAATACAACCCTATAACACCCCACCCCACATTTACCTGCTTTTACAAGCTCTCCAGGGTAAACATGAGATGAGAGTTACTATGCATGAAATAAAAACCAAGTTCCAGTTATGGAAGTTGGTCATACTATCTTTAAACTTGAATACAATCTCTCAAGGGCACCTAATCACCCAAATGTCAAGCAACACCCACTGGTGATCCTTCCATGAGTTAGAACTTTCTTTCTACTTGACTTTACAACCCAGCAACATGCATGCCCGTTAAATTATGAAACTACCTTAGAATTCCACTTTGTACAACTCATTTGATGGAGACGACGATTTCGTTGAATTCCTCTTTTTGAGAGGACCAAAATCAACCTAAAGGTCACTCAAATCGGATAAGGCAAAGTGAACTTACGAAGGTGTTGTAGTGGATGCAACACCCTCCAAATTTTTTACCTGCACTCGAATTTCAAAGCCTTCCTTGGTTTTTCCTTTGATGGTTGTAAACACTTGAGCTCATTCCTTGAGCTCTGTCAGAGTCTTTTCACCCTTTTGATTGCTTAACCAACTGCCATCTTTTGGTATGTTGATTGCTTTGTCATGCCTGCGATCTTGTTCTAATCATTTCGAAGGTTTTCGTTTGTGTGTTTGGGTTGTCTTAGCTATGTGAGCACCCGTCGCACTCCCACACAAAGTTGTAAGCACTGTCACGCAAGTGTTGTCATGGTCGTCCAAAGGTCTATCCCAAGTGTCTCTCTTTTTTCTTTTAGCTTTAGATAGTCCCACATATTGTCATGCATTGTTATGTTTTCCTGGTGGTCAGTGTTATCATGTTGTCGAAGTATGCTAAGTGTGTGATCACAATGTTGAGTCATCACAATTTCACTTGCCTCTCACACTTAGCCTTTTTCTTGAAAACCTCTTGACGGAACAACTTCACTTCACCAGACCCCGACTGAGCTGCACTGCACAGTCTCAATCCTCAGTGGTGGTGCTCTATCTCCTGGAACTGTGTAGTGCTCTAGGTTGTCCTCCGAGTTAGTTGCACTGCATAATCCAAAAAGTGAGCAGCATGTCTCCTTTCCTGGAACTACGCAGAAAATGCCCCATACCTATTTGAACTATGCAATTTGAAATATCAGTCATCAATCCTACCTCCTGCCTATTGGAAACCCGCATTGTACAAAGCCATGAGCCTGCACTGCTCCAAAAAATTACGTAGAAGTGTCCTCCTAGTCAGCGCCCTTAGTCGGGACTCACTCCTCTCAAAAACTACATAGACCTTCCCTCTAGTCCCTCTGTTTTCCTGCCTTGCCTTCCTCCTAGAAAATGTGCAGAGGTGTCCCTGAGGGTCATACCTTGCAGATGCCATTGGTGTTCTTGACTGCGCAATTCTGTCTCCTAGTGGCCTCTACGTAGTTTTCCCAGACTGTGAACACTATGCCCTAGAGTTCCTTGTTCAAGCCTGAGCTGCGCTCTGCAAAGTCTCAGTGACCATTTCTCCCTCCATGTCACCTGGAATTGCACACTGCGCAGTTGTTGGGCCCTCTCCTAGCCTGTCATATGTCGCAAGCCTGAAACACAGAGAACAATGCATCATGCTAGACTAGGAGGGTTTGGATTTGATGTTGTCCCGTCATGATTGAATTGTTGGAACAGGTACACTGATAGATCATGGTGAGACAATGAACGAGATGATGAAGGAGCACACATGCTAGAAGACTTACTTTCAGTTGGACAGACGAACAAAGCACACCAAGCAACAAGTGAAAGGAACACATGCATGGAACCATCTTACAACATCAAGACCACCGAAGACCCCTACAGCACCAAGCCATGTGGAGGAGAAGACGAAGTACACTTGAGAGTACATCCATCACTTAGCAGTGCAATGGCTTGACATGGACACCACATCCAGCCAGTACATGTCAGCAGTGTCGTGTCAAGTTGTGTCATGAGTTGTCAAAGCCACATCACCACCATGGGCCATATCTGTTGTAACTGAATGTAATGTAAAGGGGAAGTCCAATGGATGCACACAAGAAGTTGAAGAGTCATGTCAATTGAAAAGTCATAGGAAGTTCAACGGTCATGATGATATTCCAAGAGTCACAAGGGTCAAGCATCACCCTTGGCTATATATACCCCTCCCATTGTATAAGTAGGGACTTTTCACCTTGGCTCCTCCCACATAACCTTGAGAGTAGATAGATAGTTATTAAAGGAGCGATGCGTGGCTCTAACATCCCACTACTGGGACTATTGATGTATAGTGTACAAATGTATCTTGGTACTTTTGCCTAATATGAAATCCCGTTGAGGCCAACACATTTTCATGCATGTTTTGTAGATGTTTTTAAGACTATTCTTTCATCATTTGTAATGCATGTTTGTTTCACCTGTAATAAGATAGTTGAATTACTTCATTTGTTTTAGTACTTACATTATTGGGAATGTGTTGTACTAGTTATCATCGCTCTCACATCCTTGTGGAATACTGCGCAGGATAGTCAACAGACCATCTTTGTGTTCAGCTTACAATGACCATCACATCTATGTGGACTACTCCGTTGGGTGGTGTACGTGTTGTCCCCTTCACTTCAATTTTAATGATTGTTGCATATGTTGTGGACTATTCCATTGGATGTTGGATAATCCTTTATGGTTCCCATGTGTCTCTTCCTCAGTGGTACTATTACCTCTCATTTAGAGGCTCACTTTACTCTCTCCCTTTGTAGTAAGAGAATAGAGACACTAGTTACATTACGCTCTCACCAGGCACACTCACGTTGCTTTTTGAAGGCACCAACACAACACTCTCATGTGTTGAACAAAAAGAGCTAAGGAAAATCTATAAGTAAATGGCAACTGGGCCATCGTACTGGATGGGACTCCTACACCAAACAGTGTGAGGTCTAATTGGGAATTCATACGATGGAGATCCTCTAAATGTTGGTGGGTCCAGCACCATCAATATTTATGGTGCTAGAAGGAGGGCCACCAACAGTTTATGGTTGATTGTCCCACCTACCCAACTCATCTATCATCTGGTCAAGTCAGTAACACCCACTCCCTCTCACTACGTGCAACTCCAAAGTTGGTCATTTCTCACCTCCCAGACCTAAACGTGAAATTTTGTATCAACATATTTGTGTTGTCCATCCCATCACAGGTTGATTCGCTAAAGTTGTTAGACTAATTCCAGGACTGTACACTCTTCCATATTAGCAAAGGAAGCAAAAGACTACTCCCACAAGAGTGGTAGTATCATCTATGGAAGATACAATATTTTCCACTCTTGAAGAGCTGGCAGAAGTTATGGAAAGAGAAGAGGAACCTCCAACCTTTCAAAAGGAAGAATAAGACAACATCTTACTCTAGGGCTCAAGTTCCAATGCAGGAGGTAGAGGGGAAGGCAGCAGAGGAGGTGGAAGCGAAGATGAACCAATAGATTCAGAGGAAGAAACATCGGATTCTGAAGAAGATGAGGAGGATGAAGAAGAGGAAAACATGGCTGAGAAAAATATGGAATGGATGACTCAGGGCCCATTGGCACTTTCAGGTGTCTTGTAAAATATGTTGAGACATGCGAAGAAGCCTTTAACAAAATATGCCCCTAACATAATAGTGAAGGCAGAAGATCACATAGACATGTTCCTCCTACATTTTCAGACACTCGAGGTACGGTATGATGACATTGCATGTAGATTATTTCCATGTACCTTATATGGCATAGCAGTTGTATGGTACCATAGCCTTCCACCAAATACCATCTAGAATTAGAGGGTGTTCAAGAGAATGTTCCTCAAGAAAATTGTTGAAGACAAGACCCCTGCCATGTTGCTAAAGGAGCTGAGTAGTCTCAAGATGGAGCAGAAAAAGAAAGTCAAAGATTTCAATTAGAGGTTTAACTGAATTCTAAAAAAATTCTCAACAGACACTAAACATCATGACTCTATCACCATCGACTACTACACGTCCACATTTTCGACCAGCATTGTGCAGTTGTCAAGTGAGCTGCGAGACCAACTCTAACAGAAAATTGTGAAGAGGCTATAGTTGTGGAAAAATACATGTGCCCTATTGGAGTCTTTGCAAATAACGAAATCACTAAGGACTCCAAGGACACGGGAAAGAGGTCTTAGGCCTCTATGAGTAAGGCTAAGGAAAAGGAAGCAAGTGATATCAAGAGACTTACTCTTCTCCTCAAGTCCCTAACTACCAAAGTTGTTGAACTCAAACAATGGAAGAGTAAGACAATCATGAGAAGAAGGCCTCTGAGGTACCCGCCGAATAAGAATGTGGCTTCAGGAAGCAACAACAGCCAACCAGCCAAATTTTCACAGAGCTCTAACCTAGTGTTAAACCTTGAAAAGCTGGTGACAAACTCGTACTACAATTTCACAATGAACACCATTTCGAAATAATGTGATCAGATTGGAACCGTATGATGAGCATAATGGCCACACAACTTTCCCAAGAAAATGTGGTCAATGAATACGCTAAGCCCGATGTTGAAGATCAAGAATATGTTGCATCTGATGAAGCCAAGTATTGGGCATACAGTAAACATGTATCAATGTTCGCGCACAGCCTAGAATACCACCACCGAGAAGGAGCCTCCAAGTGACGGTCTGACCTGAAGCAGAACAATCGATACAACTTGAGATGTCAAGGGGTCCCCATTATGATTGAGATACCGAGAGACAAAATAAGAAAATACATACTAAGGAAAGTAGATTCGTTGGTCATCTCAACATAGAAAACTCAGAGAAAGTCTAGGAAGACAACTATAGCAAAGAGTACATTCATGAGCAGCAAAGACAACAAAATCCCATTGGACACCACGAACACAAGTATACCCTCGGACACCTCGGTGAGTCTCCCCGCTTTAGATTACAACATCGTAGAAGACATGAAGAAGACTCGTGCAAACATATCTCTGTATGAGTTAACCAATATCGTGAGCTAGCAGGAGCTTCTTTTGCTCACACTTAGGAAGACCTCTACAGGTGATGCTACCTCTTCCACAAAGGGAATAAGTAAGTCTCTTGATGCACTTGCATCTGTGCTCAACGCACTCCATATGGAGGAGGCGAACTCACTCTGCCCACCTTTCCTGTTATCATTTGAAATATTCAATTTCAATGTCCTCAACTGTTTGGTTGATTCTGGTGCATTAGTCAATGTCATGCCACTCTCCATCACGAAGAAGAGCAATGCCCAATGGAGCAAGACAACTATGCAGATCATCCAACTCGACAGAACATGTGTGTCGGCAATTGATGAACTCTGAGATGTGATCATTTGGTTATTGTCTGATGGAAGATTTCATCAATGCATCAACATTGTAATTGTGGACATCTTGGAAGCATATGGCGTATTTCTCAACAGAGACTGGTTAAGAAAGTTGCAAGGATACTTCGCTAATGATTGGTCACATTTATGTCTTCCATACCAAGGTAGAAACAACTATATCCAAGTGTTCTCAGAAAGATACATGAAGCACAATGTGACCCCCTTCAATGGAGAAAATGAACCGTTGGCTTTCGCAAAACTTATGTTCGATAATTTCTTTCTGGAGACACAATTGTGGTGCTATCTTGCACAACCATCCCTAACCCCACCAGACACATAGTTGGGTCTCCTTCCATACCCAACTAGCAAAAATGAAACTTGTATAGTACATTGTAACAATAGTAGTAGTAGTAAACGGTAGTACTAGTGCGGCAAGCGGTCCTTGTATAGATGATATGTGGACCATGTACTTTAATGGTTCCAAGACGTAGGAGGGTTGTAGAGTCAGTTGTGTCTTAACAAGTTCGTTGTAGAGGAAACACTTAATCACTAGCCACTTGGAGTTTAAGTGCACCAACAACACTGTCGAGTATGAAGCACTCATTTTGGGCTTACAGAAGCCATCGGCCTCAACATTATTGTGTTAAAAGTGGTAGGTGACTCAGAGATCGTGGTGCATCAGGTACGTAACACCATACACTATGTGTCACCTCACCTTAAAAGTTATCAACAAGAGGTATGGTGACTCATTTCTCAATTCCAAGCTTTCAATATTATTTTTGTAACAAGAATGCGTAATGCAGCTGCAAATGCCTAGGCAAACATAGCTGCTAGGCTGACACTGTTAAGGGATAGATTTTATGTTGAAAATTTGTATAAAACATATGTCTTGAATAACATCACCAATTTATGCATTTTTGAAGATGATCAATAGATACTGCATTTCATGTCTAACGCTGACGTCTTCAAGGACGCAACAATAAATGAGGATGAGCACAAGCAGTGTTTGCAGGACGCAGCCAATGTAAGCAAAGGAAACCTCATCCCCAAGGGTGTGGTATCACTTAAGAAGTTGTATGACTTGCAGAACTGCTTTCAAGGACATATCAATGCCAAAACCCACATCTCTACATTGTTGCACGAACATATTAATCTTGAAATGGATAAGGATCTGAACTTTGTGAATCTCGGCATGTGTTGCACACCTCAATAGCAGCAACCTTTCATATGCCTCTTCAAGCAATACTGAGATGTGTTCACGTGGATGTACGACAACCTCAAGACATATGACACGTGAATAATCCAACACATCATACTAATCAAGGAAAGGGCCAAGCCTTTCCAGCAAAACCTAAGGAAAGTTCATCCTTCGCTTGAGCTCGTCATACAGAAAGAATTAATGAAGTTGCTGGATGATCGGATCGTTTACAAAGTTCATCATTCCACGTGGGTTTCCAACCTAGTCCATGTTAGAAAGAAGTTGAGGGTGATACACCTATGCGTAGATTATGTAACCTCAACTGCACCTCGGACAAAGACAACTACATAGTTCCATCCATGGAGCATATACTACAAACTGTATCTGGAGCAGAGATGTTTTCTTTGCTTGACAGCTTTTCAGGATACAATCAGGTTTTGATCGTAGAGCCTAACAGACTTAAAACAATCATCCTTACTAAGTGGGGTACGTTCCCTTTCTGAAGGATGTCATTTGGACTGGTAACGCAGGCGTAACTTTTCAATGCAAAATGGATGTCTCCTTTCATTGTCTCATCGAACATAGCATGGTGGTCTACCTTGATGACATGACAGTCTTCTCAAGACAACGGTCAGACCACCTGTGCCATCTTGAGGAAATTTTTGAGAGATGTAGAAAATACAGGATATCCTTGAATCCCAAGAAGAGCATCCTTGCACTGTCTGAGGGAAACCTACGTGGACACATCATTGCCAAGACTGGGATCAAGGTAGATACATATAGAGTTCGGACCATCACATAGATTCCTTACCTTATGAACAAGAAATCTATGCAGTCTTTCATGGGGAAGATCAACTTCCTCAAAAATTTAATCTCTGATTATGCACATATTTCCAAACCCATCCAAGAGATGGTCAAGAAGGATGTAGTCTATAGTTGGGGAAAGAAGGAAAAGGACGTGTTTTCCCGTATCAAGCAAGCTATAGTAGAAGCACCCGCATTATACATTCCAAACATCAACAAATATTTCTTGCTCTACACTTTTGCTTCTGACACTTCACTCATTGTTATGATCACTTAGAAGGACGAGCTGAACAATAAGTGACCCATCTCCTTCATGAGTGTGAGTCTGCAAGGACCAAAACTCAACTATCTTTCCATGGAAAAATAAGCATACGTAGTGTACAAGGTGATGAATCATTTCATACCCTACCTCCTGAAGAACCATTGCATTGTTTTTATGTCGCATCCAGTAGTCAGAGCACTACTTTTCAGCAAGAGCTGGGTAAAAGGAGGGGAAACTGCATGACAAGACTGCAAGAGCATGATCTTGACATCAAACCAGTTCACACCATTAAGGGTCATGGTCTGTGTAGACTAGCAGTAGAATCAGTACATGTGCAGGAGGAAGAAGAAGAGCTCACAGTCTAGGAGCAAGAAATAGAAATGTACAATGTCGAGCGAGCCTCACCCACTCCACACAAAGACTCTTGGTATGCAGAAGTGTGGTAGTACCTTGAGCATGAAATTGTGCCCTCTCATTTTTCTATGTGGAAGAAGAGAGCACTTCGACTCAAAGCTCTATCCTACTAGTTGGTACATGGGGTGCTTTACAGAAAGCATCATAATGGTGTTTTACTCAGGTGTGTGGGGGCACAGGATTCAAAAAGGGTGTTACGTGATCTCCATGACGGACCAGTCAGAGGACACTTCGCAGGTAACACAACAACACACAAGGTCATGCATGCCAATTTCTACTAGCCTACTTTGTTCAAGGATGCACATGCCTATGCCCGCAAGTGTCTGGTCTGTCAGAGATGTGTCGACCGAAACCAAAGGTTAGCACCCCCGCTGCAACTCGTTGCAGTGGAAGAACCATTCCAACAGTGGAGCTTGGATATTATTAGGGAGATTTTCCCACATTCATCAAAGCAACACCACTATATTCTGACTGCTACATATTACTTCACACAGTGGACAGAAGTAGTTCTGCTGAAACAAGTGAACGACCAAGAAGTCATCAATTTCCTACAATAGTACATCATCTCCAGTTTTGGCATTCCTGTATCACTTGTTTTTGAAAACGCAACGTACTTTTCTTCGTTGAAGCTTTATTACTTTGCATTGAAAAATGGTATTGTGTTGAAACATTATGCTAATTACTACCCGCGAGGAAATGGTCTTATTGAGTCTACAAACAAGAACCTCATCCATATTATCAAAAATACCATTTTTCCTATTACAGTGAAACTGGCACTCCGCTTTGGTGAATGCTTTATGGGCTGATGGAGTCACACCTAAGCCTTCTCTGAATACCTCCCCCTACTTCCTCGTTTACGAAAAATAAGCCATCCTCCCACCGAGCATCTACTTGCCTGATCTCCAGTTGTCCCAAGACGAGTTGTGTTTGTTAGTTCAACATAGAATGGACACACTGCGTAAACTATAGGAAGAAAGGATGAAAGAAAAAATAAAAATTTACACTCCATCATATTCGTATCAAGAGATGGTTCGACAGAAATTCTACAAGGAGTACTAGCTTCAATGTGGCTGACTTAATCTTGAAGTGGGACAAACACCATGAGGACAAAGGCAAGCACACAAAGTTTCAGTCCCTGTGAATTGGTCCATTCAACATCCATGAGAAGCTTGGCCAAAACATGTATCGTCTTCAATCACTTGATGGGAAGATTGACAGTCTCCCTGTCAATGACCAAGACTTAAAATGTTATTTCCAATGATCTGGGGCTGCGCCCCACACTATGTATATAGTATTTTCATTGCTTGTTTTGTTGTTTTCTTTTCTGTTTTGCTTTTCTTTGTTGTTCTGTTGTTTTTCTTTGTAAATAATTTATGTCCTGCACTGCATTCTGACTTATGAATGTGTATGTGGCTGAAGTTCGAAGAGACTTGTGACACTATATTGCTTGGCCAATCCTGTGTCCATCTTCTTTGTGCTTGGTTGCAACCTTTGGCCGATGAAGTATTGACGGAAAATATGATTTGTATATAAGGAGAAATTTGGTTAAACCATGAACCTATGTCCAAAAATAAATAAGTGCCTATGCACAGTCCTCTTGAAAAAAAAATAACAAATGTGAAAGAAGACAAAGGCTTCCTGCACAGAGATGTGAAGTAGGCAACTCCACCGGGGTACTGTCCATGCTCGCTAGCAGTGGAGAAATTCTTATGTTCATGCTTGACTCTGTCAGGGTACTGTCTAGGCCTACTGGTAGTGGAGAAACACCAAAGATGAAAACTTATACTCTGAAAAATCCTAACCTTGCGAGCTAAAATACCCTTCCCAACTCAAAAAAATGTGATCTGGCTTAATATTATGTTGTCTTCAACTGATTTGGTACAAGGTGAACCATGTCTGTCCATGGGGTAAGTGGGGAAGTCTAAGTGATATGCACGATGAATCAATACGCCCCAAAGGACCAAGGCCCTACACTAGAAAACAAACCAAAATAATGAAGCTGGCATTCAACCAACGTGTTTCCAAGTGTTGTAGTGGCTGCAACACCCTTCAAAATTTTGGCCTGCACTCAAATTTCGGAGCCTTCCTTGGTTTGTCCTTTGATGGTTGAAAACGCTCGAGTTCATTCCTTGAGCTCTATCAGAGTCCTTTTACCCTTTTGCTTGCTTAAGCAACTGTGGTATTTTGGCATGTTAATTTCTTTTTCATGCTTGCGAACTTGTTCTGGTCATTTCGAAGGTTTGTCTTTGTGCGTTTGGGTTGTCTTAGCTATGTGAGCACCCATCGCATTCTCACACAAATTTGTAAGCATTGTCACGCAAGTTTTGTCACAGTCGTTCAAAGGTATATCCCAAGTGTCGCGCTTGTCGCGTTGAGCTCTAGACAGTCCCACAAAGGGTCATGCTTTGCTATGTTGTCCTAGTGGTTAGTGTTGTCATGCTTTCAAAGTATGCTAAGTGTGTGATCACAATGTCGAGTCATCACAAGTTCACTTGCATCTCACACTTATCCATTTTCCTAAAAAGCTCTCAATAGAACAACTTCACTTCACTGGACACAGACTAAGCTACACTATGGAATCTTAGCCCTTAGTGGTGTTGCTCTGTCTCCTAGAACTATGTAGTGCTTGAGGTTGTCCTCCAAGTCAGTTGCACTGTGCAATCCCAGAAGTGAGCAGTCAGTCTCCCTTCCCAAAACTTCGCAGAAACTTCCCCATAACCTATTTGAATTGTGCACTTCATAAGATCACTCATCAAGTCTCCTTCTTGCCTGTTGGAACCTTGTATTGCGCAAAGCCCTGAGCCTACACTACTCCCAGAAATTGTGCAAAAGTTTCCTCCTAGTGACCTCCCTCATCCGGGGCTCACTGCTCTCAAAAATTGCACAGACCTATCCTCTGATCCCTTTATTGTTCTTCCTTATCTTCCTCCTGGAAACTACACAGAGGTGTCCCTCGGGGTCCCACCTTGTGGTTGCCACTGGTGTCCTTGACTATGCAATTCTTCCTCCCAGTGGACTTTGGGAAGTTTTCCCGAATAGTGAAGATTGTGCCCTAGAGTTCCTTGTTCAAGCTTGAGCTGCACTTTGCGTAGTCTCAGTGACTAGATCTCCCTCCCTGTCACCTGGAAATGCACACTACACAGTTGTTGGGCCCTCTCCCAGCCTGTCATTTTTCCTGGGCCCAAACACAGAAAACAATGCATCATGCTAGACTAGGAGGTTTTGGATTTTATGTCGTCTGGTCATGAGTGAATTGCAGGAACAGGTACATTGATAGGTCATGGTGATACAACAAATGTGATGAAGAAGGAGTGCACATGCTAGAAGACTTACATGCAGCTAGACTTACAACCCCTAGGTTCACTTTCTCCTGCATGATCTCCTTCTTGCCATGTGTTCCTTCCCTCCTGCGCAGTCCCACCATGTGTCTACGTGGGCCCCATTTCTGTGTCCCCCTTTGACCCCCTTGGTTCCCCTTAAGTCACAACGTTGTGCTACCTAGGAAGTGACTTTTTTTTATTCTAAAGTGAGTTATGTTCCCCCTTCCTCACTTTTTATTTACAAATAACTATAGAAGGCAAAAATCAAACAAAATTGAATATTCCAATTATCCATAGCTAATTAGGAATATTATAGTCTCCCCCAGCAAAATGTTGCTTGTCTTCAAGCAACTGAAGTGATGGATGCTATAAGATCTCCTCACTCTCCCAAGTGGCATCCTCATCCGGCAAATTCTTCCACCTCACCAAGAATTCCCAGATTGTCCTGCTCCGCAACCGTCTCTCCCTAGAGTCAATGATAGCCTCCAGCTGCAATACCAAATGCCCCTCATCATCCATGGGTCATAGCTCATCCGTCACCGTCATCTACTGCCCCAATGCCTTCTTCAGACATGATACATGAAAAATGTTATGAATCTTGCTGCCTTGGGGCAGCTCCAACTCATATGCAACCTGTCCAATCCTGTGTATCACCCTGTATGGCCCATAAAAGCGGGGCTTGAGCTTCTCAGGCCCCTTCTGCTTCAGCGATGACTGTCAGTATGGCTGTAATCGTAGGTAGACCATGTCCCCTACCTCAAATTGCCTCTCCACCCGACCCCTGTCGGCATACAACTTCTATTGGTTCTGAGTTGTAGCCATGTTATCCTTAAGAGCTCGAAGGATATCCTGACTCTCTTGGATCCAAATCTTGGCTCTAGGAGCCCTGCTATCACCAAACATCACGTTGACAAAAGATAAAGGATGATACCCATATAAGGCATAGAATGGTGACATACCAATGGACATGTGATGCGAAGTATTGTTGCAGTACTCCCCCAGATGCAGCCACTTCAGCCATGCTCGCTGCTGCCCACTGACATAGTTACGCAAGTAGCCCTCCAGCCACTTGTTAACTATCTACGTTTGTCCGTCCGTTTGTGGGTGATCGCTGGTACTCGGTGTCAACTCCGTCCCCACCAATCAGAAAATCTCCTGCCAAAACCCGCCGATGAAACGGCTATCCCTGTCACTAACGATGGTCTTAGGAAGACCATGTAGCCTGAAGATCTCCCTGAAAAATAGCTCAGCCACCTGTGCTGTTGTATAGTGTGTGGATATGGCAGAGAAATGTGCATACTTCATCAGTTGATCAACGACGAAAAAGATACAATCCTTGCCCTGTACCATGGGCAACCCTGTGATGAAATTTCTCAAAATACTCTCACATTTCCCCTCCAGAATGGGAAGAGGCTGCAATAATCATGCGGGATGGCTCATCTCTCCCTTGTTCTTCTGGCAAACATCGCACTCCTGAATGTGTTGGAGTACGTCTTCCTTGAGGCCCTTCCATGAGAACCTCTCCCTGATGGCCCTGTAGGTTTTGGTAAAACCCTGATGTCCTGCCAATGGGGAATCATGTGATGCTTGGAGTATCTTCTTCTTAAGTTGAGACCCCTCAGTCAAGAAGATCATGTCCCTGTAGTAGATGATCTCATAGACCACCCTGTACCTGTCATCTGCCACTTTCCCATCCAGAACCTCACATGCAAATCTATCCTTGGAGTACTCTACTAAGAGTCGAGCCCTCCAATCTGTATCCAAGCTCATAAGAGACAACGTGGCTAGTCTACGTGAAAGGGCATCTACTACCACGTTGTTCTTACCTTTGACATACTCAATGTCAAAGTCATATGCTTGGATCTTACTGATCCACTTCTGCTGCCTCTTCTGTAGCTGCTCCTGCTCCAAAAAGAACTTGAGGCTGTTGTGATTAGTGCTCACCCTGAACCTGTTGCCTACCAAATACTGCTGGTACTTAGCCAATGCATGCATGATGGCCAGCATCTCCTTGTCGTATATGGAATACAACCGCTCATGCAGAAGGAGCTTCTAGCTCTCAAATGCTATAGGGTGACCTCCCTGCATCAATACTACATCGATCCCCTCTCCCGACACATCA
Organism: Pinus taeda; assembly: GCA_000404065.3. Taxonomy (NCBI): domain Eukaryota; kingdom Viridiplantae; phylum Streptophyta; class Pinopsida; order Pinales; family Pinaceae; genus Pinus; species Pinus taeda. Next base: position 63,444 of record APFE030434657.1, on the reverse strand, counting down.
CACTCCAAAACAAATGGCTGTGTGAAATCTAGCAATGCAAGCAACTCCTGGATAGCCCGCTCAATCTCATCCCGATATGCCTTGGGATGCCTATAGGGGGTGGTAATCACGGCGTGTATTCCCTGCTCAAGCTCAATGGTGTGCTTAAACCCCCAATCTGGTGGCTGTCCTGGTGGAATCTCCCCAAACACTATGGCATATCGATCAAGGATAGACTATATCTCTGGATGTACCATCTGCCCTGTAGTCCATGCCTCTAATGCATGCAGCTCCACTGCCCACTCTATGTCTCCCTTTCGAAAGGCTGCCTCCATCCAATGAGCTGAAACAGTTTGAGGTGGATATGTGTGTTGTCCCCGTATCTTCTCATGACTCCCTGTCTTCTCATCATTCCACTCCATCTCCAGGGTCTTCCAATCTATCGTGACCTTCCCTTGAGTGATAAGCCACAGAAAACCCAGTATCATGTTGGTGTCCGGAATATCGACCACGAAAAAGTGGTCAGTCAATGTGTAGGTGTCCATCGTCACTAAAAGCTTTGGAACATAATGAGCACACGTCATGGTCTAATCTCCTAGGACCAAGACTGAAAACCCATCAAAGCTCTCTGTCTATATACCTCTCCACTCAACCATCTGGGCATTGATGAAGTTGTGGGTCGCCCCACTGTCAACCAAAACTGATACTCTCTGGCCACGTATTGTCCCTCGTACGCATAGCGTCAGATACTTGGGAACTCCTTGCAATGTTGTAAGGGCCCCTCCGGTGGGTGAAAAAGATGCACCACCTGCTGCTAGCAATGGTGGTGGCAAAGGACCCTGTACGACATGGCTATCTCTTGCCTCCACATCATCCTCATCATCCTCCTCTCCACTGCTCTCAGAGAATACCTCAATAAAATGTGCTTTACTAGCAGCACATCTATGTCCTGGTGCCCATGGCTCCTGACAAGTGAAGCACAACCACTTCTTCTTCAGCTCCCTCCTGGCATCATCGTCAAGCTGTACTCGTCCTAGATTCCTCTTTGGAGGTGGAATCCTCACATCCTTCCCCTTAGACTGGAAAGTTTGTCTCTGGGGGTAAGGTGTCTAGGTCCTGGGTAAGACATCCTGTAAGTCCCGAGTCCTGCTGATAGCGTCTTGGAGTGTGGCTGGTCTAGTGGATCGGACTAAACCCCGAAGTGGCTCTGCTAACCCCTCAACATACATATAGACCCTCCGTGTTGTGGATAGGTCTGGCACCATCACATAGACCCTCAAGAAATCTGCAATGTAGGTCTCTAGGCTCCCTGTCTATTTGAGCCTTGTCAGCTCAACAAAATGTTGCTTTGGATCCCTCTTATCAAGTCACTCCATCAGTCTCTTGGTAAACTCGGCATATGTCATCACTGTGGAGTGCCCTAGTGTAATCATCCCATGAAAACACCAATCTTGGGCCTCACCATCCAAATGCAATGTTGCCACCTTGATGGCCTCTGTCTCTGACATCTGGTTAAGCTGGAAATAAGTGTCTAGCTTCTCCACCCAAGACTTTGCCGAACTGTTTGATGAACCATCAAATGTAGGCAAGTGGAATCTACTCGCTGCACGGTGGGTGTCACCATCATGGTAATGTCAGTACCCTCTGTGAGGGTCGTGGGGTCTACTATCCCACTAGAGTTGAACAAAATCTCTGAATGAGAGGGCTTCCCTAAACTCCTGCCCATAGGCCTTGTACTCTGCAAAATAATTGCCCATATGTCTGGGCTCTGCCTCCTGCTGGGCTATGGCCCCCATGTCGGCTCCTAAGAAAGTGGGCATGGTAGAGCGTGTAGGGGCATGTGAGGCCACCTGCTGCGCAGTATCATGCTGCTCTGGCAAATGGTGGGATGTGCCCGATCCCTCACCAACCTGAAAAACCCGTGGGCTCTCACTCTGTCTGGCCTCTACTACCATGAATCTCTACCCCATCACCTCAATCTGCCTCGACAGATCCTGCATGGATTTGAGGAGCATATCCGCAAATCTCTTCTCGTCATCATCTGCCATCGGATCCTCCTGCTCCGCGTCCACCACAGGCTCCTCCTGTTCTGCGTCCACCACTAGAACACAGTCTCCCTCTCCATAAGTGTTCTCCAACCCATGCCTAGTGTCTCTATATCTCTGACCTCTGTAACAGATACAGGGTTTTTCCCCCGGTGTCATAGAGTGTTGGCTCCACAAGCTGAGCTATATCTATGCTCTGATACCACTGTAATATTCCTAACCCAGAATATTCCTCAAACCCCAGCAAAAACTCCAACCAAATATGTGCAAATGATATAACAACCCATAAGTGATAAAATAACAGTGGAACAGCATATAATAATGTAAAGTGGGAATATAAGCAGATACACAAGAAATGTAGTGAGAAATGCTAAGCCATTTTATTATACTGAGCAATAAATGAGTACAAGAGGTGATTAGACATATGGCACCTCGACTTGCACAAGGCAAGTGAAGAAATACTCTCAGAATGACAAGAATGGCCTCTTTGTGTGGATGCTGCTGCTAGAAAACAAATGATGATTTGGGGCTGCTCCCCTCCTTAGAAAAAGCTGAAACTCTGGATTTGGGCTCTACTCAAGAAACCCAAAAAAACCCAGAAAACTTTCCAGGAATGGCCTCACACTGATCTGCCTCCCAGTTGCTGGAAAACTACCGTGCTATTGTTGCTACTGGAAATCAAATGAGGATTTGGGGCTACTCCCCTCCTTAGAAAAGGCTAAAAATTTGGGATCAGACTGTACTCAAAAAACCCAGAAAAACCCAGAAAGATTTTCTGAAATGGCCAACCCCCGAAAATCACCCCCTTGGGGTTCTGTGCAGTTCCTCAAAGACGTTGATGAAACTGTTGATGAAACTGTTGTTGAAATGCTGATGAAACTACTGCTGGAATGCCAATGGAAATACCTTGCCCGAGCAGGCACTCGAAGTCCCCTGGGGCTAAGGGTGAGATCTTCGAACAGAGACACTTAATGCACTAAACAATGTTGTAGACTAGCTAAACAGCCAGCGTGCTCTAAGTTGAAATGACTATCACAAATGCTCATAACCAGAATGATCTCAAATGAGGGGTTCCTCTCTATTTTATAGCCTCCACCTCTCCTAATCCCTAGGCTCACTTTCTTATGCATGATCTCCTTCTTGCCATGTGTTCCTTCCCTCCTGCGCAGTCCCTCCATGTGTCTGCGTGGGCCCCATTTCTACGTCCCCCTTTGGCCCCCTTGGTTCCCCTTAAGTCACAATGTTGTGCTACCTAGGAAGTGACTTTTTCTTATTCTAAAGTGAGTTATGTTCCCCCTTTCTCACTTTTTATTTACAAATAACTATAGAAGGCAAAAATCGAACAAAATCGAATATTCCAATTAGCCATAGCTAATTAGGAATATTACAAAGACCCCTGAGAAGTATTCACTGGTGTCAAGGCCAAAATTAACCATATTTGTACCTTTGGAAGCCCCGTATACTTTCATGTGCCGAAGGACAAAAAAACAGTTGGAAGCCACTAGAAGAAAAGGTACGTTTGTTGGATACTGTGAAAATTCTAAGGCATTTATAATATATATTCTTGGTCAAAGGAAGGTTGAGATTAGCATGGATGTAACATTCGATGAAGATGTTTCCCTTGGAAAAGAAAGGGACCTTCCTCCACCTCCTCCTCCTCCTACTAAGAAGAACAATGATATGGATATTTTGGATGGTCCTTCTGTGCCTGAATTTGAGACAGATATTATTGATGATTCTATGGAGCCCATGGATCCCTTAGACCCTCCTCCATTTGATCCTCTCACTAGGAAGAAGCCACTTTGGCTTTGAGATACATTACAGGATGATGAGATACAAGCTCTCGTTCGAAGATCATTTAGAGAAAGGAAGAAGCCATGGAGGTATCAGGGATATGTTACAGCCATGAGCACTATGATTCAAGTTGAACCTCCCAAGTTCGAAGAAGCTGTAAAAGAACAAATTCGGAAAGTTTCTATGGCCAAAGAATATGAATCGATCATGAAGAATGATGTATGGGATGTTGTGCTGAGACCGAAGGGGAAATCTGTGGTGACTTCAAAGTGGCTATTCAAGATCAACCATGGAGTTGATGGTAGCATTGGGAAATATAAGGCAAGGTTCATGGCTACAGGATTATCTGAGAAAGAGGGAGAAGATTATGATGATATATGTGCTCTTGTGACTCGATATACAACCATTTGTTTGATAGTTTCCCTTGTCACAAGTCAAGGATGGACTCTTCATCATATGGACGTAAAGACAGTGTTCCTCCATGGTATGTTACATGAAGAAGTATATGTTGAGCAGCCACAAGGATTTGATGTAGAGGACCGAAGGACCCATTTTTATAGATTGAAAAAAGCAATTGTATGGTTTGAATCCAGCCCCCAAAGCATGGTATGCTCGCATAGACAGTTATTTGCTAAAGCTGGGATTCATAAGAAGTAATGTCAATCCCATACTCTACTTCAAGGTAGTCCAAGGTATGTCATTCATTTTGGTTTTATATGTTGATAATATATTCTTGACATGTAGTGAACCCCTGATTATTGAGTGTAAGAGGGAGATATCCTTTTAATTTGAGATGAAGGACCTTGGACTCATGCAATGCTTTCTAGGCCTTGAGTTGTGGCAAAGTCTCAATGAGATTTTCCTTTCACAAAGAAAATATATTGTGAAGTTGTTGGAAATATTTGGAATGACAAAATGAAAGTCACTACCCACACAAATGGAAATGAACTTCAAAAAGTTATGTGGAGAAGTTGCAGGGCCCAATTTGGTGAATCCATCCGAGTATAGACAGTTGGTTGGGGCTCTAATGTCCCTAGTGAACATTCGTCCAAACATATGTTATGTAGTGAATACATTGAGTCAATTCATTATTGAGCCTCTCCATGCACATTGGATCGCTTCCAAACACATTTTGAGATATTTGCATGGGCCTATCACACTTGGTCTAAGATATTTTGTCGGAGATGTTTGACTTCATGGATACACTAATGTTGATTGGGTAGGAAACGTTGGTGACATGAATAGTATGTCTAGATGGTGTTTGAGCCTTGGATCTTCCATGATATCGTGGATTAGTAAGAAGCAGAAGTTTGTAGCATTAAGTGTCGTTGAGGCAAAGTATATATCCATTAGCATGGCTAGTTGTGAAGTAGTTTGGTTGAGGAAGCTCTTTGAAGAGTTATTTGAGAAGGTCCTAGATAGTACAGTGATATATTGTGACAACAAGAGTGGGACTCGTCTAGCATAGAATCTCGTATTTCATGATAATTCCAAGAACATATAGATTTGATATCACTTCATTCGAGACATGGTGCAAAGAGGAGTTGTTCGACTCCATCACATATCGACAAACGAGCAGAATGCAGATATTCTCACCAAGGCTTTGTCGAAAGGGAAGTTCTTGATCTTCAAAGAGCAACTTGGACTGGTGGATGTGACCCCTCCTAACAAGGGGCATCATTGATCGAGAAAATTGAGCCATATCTTCCTCCCTATCTGAGCTCCCAAGGTGAGGAATTGAAATAGAGGGGTCCTGGGGTTGAGGGATATCTAGACAATATGGTCATATATGTTGATCGCCTATCTATTACTCATAGGGTTGGGGATGTTTCTCGTCTATTTTGTTCTTTGCAAAGTATACCCCAGTTAGCATCATACCCACAAGCTCATCTTGTTGGGATTACCGCTCCCCATCTAGAAAATGGGTTGAGCTTGTACTTGGGGTTGTACAACTCGAGATGATTATGATGTAGGTGTTCTACTACATGAATTTTGAGGGTCATCGTTAGGAAGATCAGTGAGAAATAGGACAGGTTAAGATGTGCTCCACTATATCACCTATTTCTCTATATGGGGTTGTAGATGTTTAGCTCCCCCATGAGATTCTGGGTTGAGATGTGATCCCTGATGTAGATTCAAGTTGATATGTGCTCCTTGATATTGTTCCCAAATTGAGATGTGCTCTCTGACATTACAGAGGGTGGAAGCTAACGCTCCCTAATTCTTCTTCTTTAGATTTGAGAAATTTTCAGCAAATAGAGTTGAGAAGAGATGGGACATGATATGTCAACAGGATATACATGACAGGTTGTTCGATGATCAGGTATTGATAGGTGGAATTCTCCCTAGTTGAGAGGGAGTGTTAAATTATGAAACTATAGTCAAATTCCACTTTGGATGGCTCATTTTATGGAGATTATGATTGCATTGAATTCCTCTTTTCGAGAGGACTAAAATTGACCTAAAGATCACTCAACTCAAATAAGGGAAAGTGTACTTATGAAGGAAATCCCACATATGCACATTTGGACAAGGTTGACCCCAAAGCTAATTGGAAACCCATGGAAGACTATAAATACAAGTGACCTCAATATCATTTGATCATCACTAAGCATCTTCTTCTTCTCTTCTTAATTGATTGGTTCGCATAGGTTTGAGGTTGGAACGACAAAATAAGTTCACAAAGGTTCGAAATTATAGGTTTTGAGGCTCACATTTTTTTTAGGGTTTTGGGTTACAATCATTGGCTTGCCATGTGGTAGATTCGGCCATAGTCACAACATCATATGATCAAGGTAGTGACTCAAAACCTTCAATTGCACACACAACTCCTCATCCATGTGACCGAGAAGTTTGACTAATTTTTGACCATCGACCACAGCTAACCGCAATTAACCACAGACAAGAAAATTTGTATTTGATATATCTTGATGTTGGAATCATATTTTTGAATGTGATTGGGTTATTGGATGATATTGTATTAAGCTCATTGTACTATATCCTAAACATTTTATGACAATCTAATAGAAGAATATTTTTGAAAGGGTTTCCCCCTTGTGGGGTTTTCCCCTGAATCTGGTGTCTCTTGTTGATGTGTTGATTGTCTCCTTTGTCATTGCAATTATTGTTCTATCTTCAATTACAATTAATGAATGGAAAGACTAATTATATTTGGAAAGATTTCCAATTGAAGTATTGAATTAGGCTAAAGTAATTGATACAACATACGACAATCTGAAAATTTAACAATGCCAAGCTATCCATGCAGCTAAAAGGCTCCAGCCACACACACAAGTCATCCTCCATGTGGTTATAGCCGAAAATCCTTAGTTTTGTGCCTGAGGCTACGAATTAAGTGCCTGAATTTCAGGGCTAGCCTATAGGCCATTGCCCAGAACAGCTCAAAACTTTCCAGAATCAAGTCTAAGATAATCACAAGTTTGCATAATCTATGCTAGGGCTCAGGTCTTACCCAAACATGCCTCATTAGTTTCGCCAAAGAATCATCAAGAAGGCTCTCTGTCCTCTCAAGTTAGTTGCATCAAACACTCATTAGCTCATACATTCATATAACCATTTAGTAACTTATCAAATCATGAACAATATCCATAACAAGAGCATATCATTTAACGATGCCCATAACTAACATTTAACCACAATGAAGCCAAGACAAACCAGTCATAATATCAACACAATAACTAATGCATGTGCTCATTTATATCAATAAGAAATAACACATAATAACATATGCATAAAGCCAACCAAGTCAAAGACTTCCACGTAACACCCGACCATAGATTGGGGTGAACCAAATCTCTCTTTTAGCCAATCACCCGTGTGCCATATTCCAAGCATGAATGTGGGATTTCATGGGATAAACCAAATATAACCAAATAAGGACTCTAGAGGTTAGAACACCTCCACCCACAAGCATAAGTGATATCACCTAAACCAGTCCAGAGATCACCAAACCAACACAAGCTTGGATGCCTTGGAACTTCTTCACTGTAACCGGATAAATTTCCCCGTCTCCACCCACCTGTCAAGGGCTTCCTGGATAAAACCATCTCCACCCCCAACCCTTGGGATTTTACTGAGACCACCTCACCTGAATCCAACATCTTTCGGCAATCCAAAGCTCAACCAAGAATAAATCCCATCACACCATGGCTATCTAGGAAATAGCAGGGAAAATATGAACATACTGTCAAACCAGGCAATCCCATGCCAATGAGAGAAAAATAATCATGTAAACCAAATGCATGCACCATGCATTCAAATCACAATAGGAAATCACACGTGTAACCTATTACCTATAAATCCTCAGATGTTCCTTGACGATAAACCTCTTCTCTTGGCTACAACTCAAATTCCTCCTTTTTTCTCCTTCCTAGCTTGTGCTCCTTGCTTGAATTCTTTTGCGCTCTCTCTCTCTCTCTCTCTCTCTCCTGGAGTACTATAATGCCCGCTCTAGTTGACTGACAGTGATATGACACTAAAATTTATTTAGCCATAAGGCCCACACATTATTCTTTGAGGACCTCAGGTTGAGGATCTGGGCACATGACACTATTATTAGTGATTGAGATATTCATGGTTGTGACGTTTATGTATGCTTTCTATTTATATGATGATAGCATGAATGGTTATGTATCTTATCTATCGGTATTAGGATGATTGTAACATTAAATAATTAAGTTTGGTCTCTATTTGAATTTATGATGATTAGGGCAGTAAAGGATATGTATGCTCTCTATTAAAAGAATGATGATGATAAACTTGATGGATAGGTATATTTCTATTTGATGTTACGATGTTGATAGCTTAATGAATATGTATGTTTCCATTGATGTTTAATGATGATAGCAATGATAAACGTGTCCCCTATGTTACCTACTTTCATTAGTTCAGGCTTGCAATGAGCAATGATGTGAATGATTAGGAGTTGTTAATGATGCTATTATGACAATGACTAATGTTGAGAATCCTTGTTACTGATGATTATTGAGTATGGCAGGAAACCATCAGAGGCACTCGCATATGACGAGTCGATGACACCTGGTTTGATGAAAATTCATATTATTTTATCTTTGAAACTCTAAATCAATTTTGAAACCTGCCATATATGTTTGACTATATTTTGATGATATGTTAATGGTTGCAGGCACAGATTAGTTGCTTTCCCGAATGACTCACATATGGGTGATGGGGTTGTACATGTGAATGGAACTACATGGGAGGGGTGGGACAGTGTCCCTGATCTCACCCACTAGCACTCTTGCCATGACTTGGGCTGGAAGGGTTGAAACACCTTCGCCTTGAAGATTACGATGCCATGAGGGCAGTTCCCAAAGTTGGGTCACTCATGAGGATTTTACCGGGGGGCGCGCATCAAAGCAGATACCTTGATCCCCAACACCATTAGTCTCACTATAGCAGGCAACATAAGAGATGATAGTGGTCTATGATATTGCACCTATATTTTCCCCTCGTAGTCACTGAATACTTGAAGGGAAAGTGGTGTGGCACCCTTGGAACTTCAAGGGAATTTCTTGAAGGACACAACCAACTTGGCACCCTTGGCATCACAAATAAACTATTAGGCGTGGAACCCTTGGAACTTCAAGGGAAGTTCTTGAAGGGCACAACCAAACTTGGCACCCTTGGAATCATTAAAAATAAATTAAATAATAGATATAATCAAGGAATGAAAACTAGATAAATTTACATCAAGGGTAAATGATGTTAGAAACCGACGTAATTAAATCAAAAATAAAACTTGGGTTAAGAGGATCATAGAAAGAAATAAAATAGATTACCTTAAAAACTCTACCCTTCCCATGTTGGAAAATACTAGGAAGATTATGTGGTTTAATTAGGTAAAAAAGGGAAAGAGGGACATAATTGTAAGGATAAAGATTAATCCTAAACTAATTAAACCTAATTAAGAAAAGAGGAAGGTGAATTAAAATAAGAATAATAAATTAAATTTAGAGAAATGTAGAGAACGTCCATGTGGCAACAACCAACATAAGAATATCTATCTAAGAGATAACCTGAGTTAAATTAGGGAGTATATAGGGGATCAAATCTTGACTCATTAATTGACTTTAAGTAATGAACACAAATTAAGGGATAAAAAGGGGGGATAAAGAGACAACTAGGAGAAAAAATAGGAATCTTGTTGAGGTGAAGAAAATATTAGTTTTAAATAATAATAAAAAAATAAGTAAATAATTTTGGGAGACCCTTGATGAGAGAGTGACACATGGGTGGGTGAATAATCAAGCTATTGAATTATAAAAAAATAATTAATTATGCATGACATTCCAAGCGTCAACTATGAGGACTCCTATAAAATAATGGGCAAGCCATGAGAGAAGGGACTTTTTGGGAACCCTATTGTTGGATGGATGAGGTTATGTCAAAGTAGTGATTACGGAATTATAGTGAGTTTGGTGAGGTAGAGGAATTTAGAGAGGGGACTCTTGAGCCAAGGAGTGCTCTCCTCTACCAGCTAGTGCACTCTTCCATTGTACAACCCCATTGCAGCTTGAGGGTTCGCAGGGAAGAAGAGTACCCAAGGAGTACGTTGGGAGGTTAACCAGTGGGTCTTCGCATTCGGATCAAGTACATCGTCATTCACTCGCAGACGTGACTGACAACAAGGGAATACCAGTAACAGCAAGGCAATAGGAGTCTCGCCTTCTGGTGAACGGTACATATGTATTTCAATACTATTGATCTTAGTTAAATGAATGTAAATGTTATGATATGTTTTCTGAAATGAGTTTCAAGAAAGTGCTAGATGATGCTGAATAAATTTGAATTTCCAATGTGTTTCTCTTCTGGTTGTATTTTACTGTGATTTATTTTAAAATATATATATATATAGTAATATATATATATATAATATCTAAATACTGGAAGATTATGGACCTTACACTTGGTATCAGAGCCAAGTTCAACCTCTAGGACCTATGGACCTTACCTAGGGTGCTTGATTACGTCTAAAACTAATTGTTTATGTCACCGATTGCATATACAGCCGTATGTTGCAATGGTGATCCCACAATTTGCTTCCCAGCATCTCGCTTGCATAACATTTTAAGAATGCCCAAGGAGAAATCAGAGGTCATGGCTCATTTGCCTCATCATATGAAGATTCTGCTGCATCTCTGCCTCGCGTATTCACTTTAAATCCTATGAATGCATTTATCATTTTCTCTGTTGCTCTCTAAGCAAAATATTTGCTCATCAAAAACCTCATATTCCCCAATACCATTTAGGGCTTCCAACTAGGATTTGCATTTTTAATTTTTGTGCATTGAAATTCAGTGCTAACGTAAAATTTTAATCATAGCGATTCTTAAGATTAATCAATAAATAGCTTTTGCTAAAATATCTTCTTGATTGAAAGCAAAAATTTGGTTAGGCTTTCGTGGAGATCCCTTGTTGCGCTTCTTCTTCCTTTTCTTCTTGACTTCGCATGAGAAATCATCTCTTGTTTCGGAAAGAATTATGTTGAAGTCTTGTGTACTAGCATTGACTATATTCAGGTTAGATTCAAGCACGTTTCTCAAATCCTCTGTCGGAGAATCATCTGTGTTAGAGAATGAAACCTCGGGATCCCTTTTGTTTTCTATCATGAAATCCATATTGACAGAATGAACTATTCCTTTTCTGCATCGTCACCGTAAGCATACTTCAAAGCTGATTTATCATTTTGCTTCCAATCAGCAAACAAGATTTCCTTTTTAAAATCACAATGGGCATGATAATGTTCATCCCTTATCAAATTACTAGATTCATAATATGGCACACCATCCAGGTTCTTATACAACAATCCTCTTGCTTCTAAATTGCGTTGCTCTTACATTCTGATCATTGATATGACGAAGTTAGATTTCTCAGATCCACTCAGATCCACTCCTACTGCTTCTAACAGACACTTCTGTGTAGATCCTCATTATCGAAAGACAACCAATACCGACTTGCCAACAAAAGAAGTGGACGGAGAAGAATTGCTGAAACATCCATCAGTCTTCGGTGAATTAAAATTTTTTGAAGGCAATCTAACATCTGGTCAAGATTCTGAATGAATATTAATTGTTTATCATCCTTTTGGGAAGACAATTGTTCAACGGTTTTATAAAACATGTTGAGAACAAAGGATTTAGGTGATTAGCTGGTAGCTTTACACTTTTCCTGGTAAATTCATATTCCATTTTAGAAACAATTAACTACTTTTAAGAGGGAAGAGGGCACAAATGTACTGAAGCAATTAAGCAATTACAAATGCCATCTATATGTGCATTCATCTTTTTAATGCCACTTTCAAGGATACATAGGGTGCAACCCCTACCATGTAACAATTCCTTCTCAATCCATAATAATCGAAAATAGAAATTTCTGAATATAAGTAAAGATGAATCTAGTGCAAAAATCCAAATCACTATCAGCCTGGATCATCGCAAATTGGAATCCTAAAAAAAAAATACTTAACCTGAGAAATTAACAGTGGAGAAACATTAAAAACCCCAAAGCTCAAATCTGATAAATTGAAAAAGATAAAATGCAACGTTTTGTCAATCATTTATTTAACCCTCCGATAATTAATAGATATTTTGTCAAATATCTATTTATGCTTCTGTTATTTCATAGATACTTTGTCAAGTATTTACTGTGTTGGAAGTCATTTTTCTAGGGTTATAAAGGGTTTTTCCTGGTTGAAGGGTTATGAAGAATCAATAACATAAAGATATCCGGTTCCAATTTTCCCAATGTTTCATACGATGACAGGATGAAGCCCTCACACTGGTAGAGTATCTAGGAGGCATTTTCTACAGAGGTTCCTTATTTGAATCCCACAATGTTGCAGACATAATTAAAAACAAATCTTGCATCAAATTGTGAGTGAAAGCATGGATTGCAAGGATGGGTGCACACTCCAATATGCCAATCTCGATTTGGAACTAGTTGCAGTTGACTTGATTGATTTTATAGTTGATTTTCTACGATTATAGCGTAGATCCATTGCCACGTTTCAATGGGTAAAAATAATAATAAATACTGGAAGTCTTCAACTCCAGATTTCACAACTTGCAAACTAGAGGATAACACCAAATGGCATAATTACAGCAAATAATGGTAGTGAGTGTCTATAATGAAACATATATGTCTTACACTGAATATGATACCTTACAATTGGAAACAACCATAAATACATGGAATCCTCCACAATAATTTATACTTAAGAAAGCAACGTTCCCCCGGAAACTACGAACTAGTAGAATAACAACGTGTACTCCTCTGGTTGATTTTAATGAAAGATTGAATGTTTATGAACCTCTAATTTTCTTGGGATAGTTTAATTCTAAAAATGATTTTTGAACTCAAATTTTCTTCGTAAAATTTAAACTGAATAATTTGGTGAAAACTAAAAACCAAACATATCGAAACCAAACAAAACAATCATGTCTGCAACATGGCCTGAAATAACAATAACATGACCACCTTTACCCAAACATTATTTGTCTTTATATTCAGTTACTTCGAAAAATATAAATCATGTCGTATACTCCATGAATTTTCTCCCTGAGGTGATAGAAATTGGGTTGTGCGCATTTTGCAACCAGCCACATTTTGTACGATTGAATCAGTCTCAATTTTAGACATAGCCATTTTCTCTTCTTGTTGATAGAAATTAGGTGGTGCATGTTTTCCAAGTAACTGTATTTTATCGGATTGAATCAATTTCAATTTCAGCCACAACAATCTCTTTTTGTTGTTCGAAAGGTGTTGTTTTTTTGGTCATTTTTATCTAGATTACAGATTTTGAAATTATTTGGAAATATGAACCAGAATAAAATCAATTATTTTAATTTTATTTTGTCATTCACCACATTTCTGGAGTATTTAGGAATGTATAATTAATTTGAGTTTGGGTTAAGTTTAAAGGTTGAAATTTTATATTAGTTGATTTTAATGCAACAAAAAAATTGAATAACCATATAATTCAGCGAATAAGTGTAGTTTATATCATAATAGAGTTTCTAAAATTTTTATTTAAAAATAAGCAAATAATTATGAATAGTCTAGAAATGTATTCTTAAGTATGTTTTAGTAAGAGAATTTTAAAAAAAAATTAAAATTAAACTACCAGTTGAACATGGAAGCTAAGTGTTAAAATTAAAAGTTAGAATTTATGGAGGTTGGTACTATTTTGATTAAAATTTATAAGAATGTCAAGAACTTATAAATGCATAAATTGTCCCCTTGGAAGTATGTAATAATAAAAATAAATTATAGAACCACACACGTTGGTTATGATTTTTATTTGATTGGTTTTTATCTTATAAGGAAAAATCGTATTAAATTGTGACAGGTGAACCATGGTTAGAAGAGGTACAAGAAGGAGTGGGGCAACTAAAGGGCATGACATGGCGCCACCACAACAGCCAACTCCTACCACCCCACCTAATGAGGGGGAAAACATCTCAACACAAGAACAGATGCCAGCTGGAGAAGTGTTGAACTTAATGAGATCATTTCAACACATGTATGAGGCATTAATAAACCGTTTGGAACGAGAGCATGGATGACCGATCATGCAAAATGAAGCACCCCAAAACACCATAAGAAATGATTTATGCCGAGATTTGGAAAAGGTAAAATTTCCAGAGTTTTGGGGGTCCACAGATCGTCAATCTGTAGAGGCATGGTTGGAAAACATGGCTATGTGTTTTACCCTAAGAGATTACACCTCAAACAAAGGCCAAGATGGGTATATTCCAGCTAAAGGGAAACACACTACTTTGGTGGAAGACATTATTAACCCAATTGGGGATGGATATAACAGAAGTAACTTGGGATCTATTTGAAGAAAAATTTAGAGAGCATTACCTGTCAGAGGGGTTCCTTGAGAGACAACTTAATAAATTCAATTCATTAAAGCAAGGAAGTCACTCACTACCAGAGTATGAGGCATGTTTCATGGAATTACTCTTTTATGCCCCTCACCTAAACACAAAAAAGCTCAAGGTGAACAAATTTGTGTATGGATTAAATGTTAACATTCGGACCAAGGTTAGAATCTTAATGCCTCGCACCTTGCACGAGGCAGTTCAGTGGGCAATCATTGCAGAGGAGGAGATCATGAGCAATGAACATAGTAAGTCAACAAGGCCCACAGGATCAGGAGTACCAGGTAGAAACAACATGGAACGTAGAAATTTGCAAGGGGGTCTTGCGCTCAATCATCAAAGGTGGTCAGGAAGAAATCAAAGAACACCATATAGGAATCCAGCTCAAAACTACACAAGGTACCGCAATAAACTCATCAACCACAATTGCACCAGCCTATGCGAAAACACCAAGTCACACCACCTCAGCACCAATCTTCTTTCTAGCAGAGTTCCAGACCAACTCCTGGTTCAGTTGGTAGTAGGAGCCAAGCCCCTAGGAGGGGGTGTTGGACTTGTGTAGGTCCTCACTATGAGAGGGATTTCCCTCAAAAGACAAGTAATACCAACTCAACTAAGAATACAATTACAGTGGGAGATATGGGGAAGGCTCATCGCATCCATGCAGTGGTGAACAATCGTCATGTCGAACGCCAGTCCACGGTGTTGGAAACCTCAGGTAATATTGATGGTATGAGTTTTGTCATTTTAATAGATCCACGGGCTACTGATTCTTTTATTTCTCTAAATGCATTATCAATGATTAAACATAAAGCAACTCCACAGTATGAATTTAGACATGTAGAAATGGCATGTGGTATGAAAAGAAATGTGGGAAAGATGGTAAAGGATTGTGAGGTGGACTTGGGTGTATGTAAGACCAAGGTATCCTTGTACTCTACAATTCTAGGAGTTTATGACGTAGTTATAAGAATGGATTGGTTGCAGTGACATGAGGCACTCCTAGACTGGAAAGACAAGATTCTACATTTCACCGACGATGACGGCCAAAGAAAATCATTAAGGGAAAGAACTGAGGGGTGTCCCTGAGGTTCATCTCCTCCATGCAACTAATGAAGTTTAGGCAAAAGGGATGTCAATTATTCTCAGTGGTAACTTTAAACGAAAGGAATGACTCTGAAGACCTTGATAAACACCCATTCCTTGTTGAATTTAAGGATGTATTACCCGAAGAACTACCCGGGCTACCCCCAAAAAGGGAAATTGATTTCACCATCGACCTTAAACCAGGCACGGAGCCTATTGCAAAGGCACCCTATCATATGTCAGCTCCAGAGCTAAAGGAATTGTAGATCTAATTAAAGGAATTATTGGACTTGGGGTTCATACAACCTAGCATATCTCCATGGGGAGCCCCTGTGATTTTTGTTAAGAAAAAGGATGTGTCTTGGCAACTGTGCATTAATTACCGCCAGTTGAATAAAGTGACGATAAAGAATCAATACCCTTTGCCAAGGATAGATGACTTATTTGATCAAATGAGGGGGGAAGCTGTGTTTTCAAAGATAGATCTGAGGTTGGGATATCATCAGTTGAGAATCAAAGAAGAAGACATTTCGAAGACAGCCTTTAAAACAAGATTTGGGCATTATGAATTTGTGGTTCTACCCTTTGGACTGAAAAATGCCCCATGTGTTTTCATGAGTTTGATGAACGGAATATTTCGGGATTACTTAGACAAGTTTGTACAAGTATTTATTGATGACATTTTGATCTACTCAAAGACCCTAGAAGAGCATGACGAACACTTGAGGATAGTTCTACAATATCTTAGAGAAAACCAATTGTACGGGAAGTTGTCAAAGTGTTCCTTTTACCAAACCAAGATTCATTATCTTGGACACATTATCTTTGGGGAGGGTATCGCAGTAGACCTAGTAAAGATCGAGGCCATCATTGAATGGCCAACACCAACCAATGTTCATGAAATACGAAGTTTCATGGGCATGGCAAGGAACTATCGTAGATTTTTCGAAGGGTTTTCAAAAATAGCAAATCCCATTAGCGAGCTCCAAAGAAAGAACAAGAAATTCATCTGGACTGAAAAATTTGAAGAGGCATTCCAAAGGTTAAAGGTGATATTAA
The DNA here is from genome assembly GCA_000404065.3 of Pinus taeda. Taxonomy (NCBI): domain Eukaryota; kingdom Viridiplantae; phylum Streptophyta; class Pinopsida; order Pinales; family Pinaceae; genus Pinus; species Pinus taeda. Next base: position 46,556 of record APFE030434657.1, on the reverse strand, counting down.
TAACAGCACCAATTTTGAAGGTGCCAGATATGGAACAAGAATTTTTGGTTTGAACTGGTGCCTCCAAGGAAGGGCTAGGTTGTGTGTTGATGCAAGAAGGAAGAGTAATAGCCTATGCATCAAGGAAACTCATAACCCACAAATAAAACTATGCAACCCATGATCTAGAAATGGAAACAATCGTCCTTCTAGGAAGGAAGTTTGATCTTAGGACCGACCATTGTGGGCTACAACACATATTCACTCAAGATCACTTAAATGCAAGGAAAAGACGATGGTATGAGCTAACTAGTGAGTATGATTTTTATATCACTTACATCAAAGGAACGGTAAATAGGGTGGTTGATGCTTTAAGTAGGAGGCTGCAAATATTCTCAGTGATTCCTTTAAAGACAAATTTGAGGGAGAAACTGCTTAAACTACAAATTAAAGACACCTGGTATCAGGAGGTTAGCGTAAGTTTGAGGGAGGATGAAATGAGGGTCCCAAAACATGAAGAATACTCCCTTGATAATGATGGGCTACTACAATTTCGGGGAACGATATATGTACCACTGAATGAAGATATACGTCAATTAATCTTAAATGAAGCACATTGCGCAGTATACATGGCACACCCTGGTGTTAAGAAGATGAGTGTGGACCTGAAACCACTCTTCTTTTCGAAAGGGATGAAGAAGGACATCGTGAACTTGGTAGCAAGATGCTTAGAGTTTCAGCAAGTAAAAGTTGAACACAGGCATCCAACAGGTTTATTGCAGCCCCATGAGATACCAAAATCTAAATGGGAAATTATATCAATGGACTTCATTGCGGGGCTACCAATGACCTCAAGAAGACATGATTCCATATTTTTGGTAGTCGACACGTTGACCAAAAGCACCCATTTCATACCAGTTAAGACTACATATAAGGCACCAAAAATCGCCAGGGTTTTTATTAATAAGATTATTATATTACATGGAGTGCCTAGGAAGATCATATCTGATAGGGGAGCAGCGTTTACTGGGAGATTTTGGACCAGTTTCCAAGAAGCTTTGGGAACTCAGTTGAACTTCAGCACTACTTATCACCCGGATACATATGGGCAGACAGAGAGGACAAATCAAATCCTTGAAGACATGCTTCGGATGTATGCGATGGACCAACAAAAGAGATGGGAGGAGTTTTTACCACTTGTAGAATTTGCTTACAATAATAGTTATCAGAGTTCCATCAAGATGGAGCCATTTGAGTTCTTATATGGAATACCTTGCAGAACACCTCTCAGTTGGGACTGACTAGAGGACCGAGTATTAGTAGGACCTGAAGTGGTGCAAGAGATGGAAGAACAAATGACCATGAATAGGAGGAGGCTAAAAGAAGCGCAAGATCGACAAAAGAGCTATGTTGATGCTCATCGAGTAGGCCAAAGTTATGAAGTGGGGGATAGGGTATTCCTGAGAGTAAGGCCCCAAAAAATCTCTATAAAATTTGGTAAGGGAGAAAAATTGTCTCCACAGTTTGTGGGACCTTTTGAAATCTTAGAAAGGAAAGGGTCGGTGGCATATAGGCTTGCCTTACCTCCATCTTTAGCACGTATAAATGATGTGTTTCATGTTTCTATTTTACGTCATTATATTTCAGAACCTTCGCATGTTATTGACTTGGGTCATTTTCAGGTTTTGGATGAGGGAACACTAATGACTGAACCAGTTTTCATACTGGACCAACAAACTTTGCAGCTTAGACAACAGTTAGTGGACAAGGTCAAGGTCCAGTGGGACAATTATAGTCCCAGTTTAGCTACTTGGAAGGATGCTGAGGAAAAGCGTCACCATTTTTCCTACCTATTCCAGTGACTTAGAGACAAAGTATATTATTAAGAGGGGGTGTATGTAGTGCCCGCTCTAGCTGACTGATAGTGATTGAAACTAAAATTTATTTAGCCATAAGGCCCACACATTATTCTTTGAGGAGCTCAGGTTGAGGATCCGGGCACATGACACTATTATTAGTGATTGAGATATTCATGTTTGTGATGTTTATGTATGCTTTCCATTTATATTATGATCACATGAATGGTTATGTATCTTATCTATCGGTATTAGGATGATTGTAACACTAAATAGTTAAGTTTGGTCTCTATTTGAATTTATGATGATTAGGGCAATAAAGGATATGTATGCTCTCTATTAAAAGCATGGTGATGATAAACTTGATGGATAGGTATATTTCTATTTGATGTTACGATTTTGATAGCTTAATGAATATGTATGTTTCCATTGATGTTTAATGATGATAGCAATGATGAATGTGTCCCCTATGTTACCTACTTTCATTAGTTCAGGCTTACAATGAGAAATGATGTGAATGATTAGGAGTTGTTAATGATGCTATTATGACAATGACTAATGTTGAGAAACCTTGTTACTGATGATTATTGAGTATGGCAGGAAACCATCAGAGGCACTCGCATATGATGAGTCGATGACACCTGGTTTGATGAAAATTCATATTATTTTATCTTTGAAACTCTAAGTCGATTTTGAAACCTGCCATGTATGTTTAAATATATTCTGATGATATGTTAATGGTTGCAGGCACGGATTAGTTGCTTTACCAAATGACTCACATATGAGTGATGGGGTTGTACATGTGGATGGAACTACATGGGAGGGGTGGGACAGTGTCCCTGATCTCACCAACTAGCACTCCCGTCATGACTTGGGCTGGAAGGGTTGAAACACCTTCGCCTTGAAGATCACGATGCCATGAGGGCATTTCCCAAAGTTGGGTCACTCATGATGATTTTACCGGGGGGCACGCATCAAGGTGGATTCCTTGATCCCCGACACCATTAGTCTCGCTATAGCATGCAACATAAGAGATGATAGTGGTCTATGACGTTGCACCTATATTTTCCCCTCATATTCAATGAATGCTTGAAGGGCAAGTGGTGTGGCACCCTTGGAACTTCAAGGGAATTTCTTGAAGGGCACGACCAACTTGGCACCCTTGGCATCACAAATAAACTATTAGGCATGGCACCCTTGGAACTTCAAGGGAAGTTCTTGAAGGGCATGACCAAACTTGGCACCCTTGGAATCATTAAAAATAAATTAAATAATAGATATAATCAAGGAATGAAAACTAGATAAATTTACATCAAGGGTAAATGATGTTAGAAACCGACGTAATTAAATTAAAAATAAAATTTGGGTTAATAGGGTCATAGGAAGAAATAAAATAGATTACCTTAAAAACTCTACCCTTCCCATGTTGGAAAATACTAGGAAGATTATGTGGTTTAATTAGGTAAAAAGGGGAAAGAGGGACATAATTGTAAGGATAATTATTAATCCTAAACTAATTAAACCTAATTAAGAAAAGAGGAAGGTGAATTAAAATAAGAATAATAAATTAAATTTAGAGAAATGTAGAGAACCTCCATGTGGCAACAACCAACATCAGAATATCCATCTAAGAGATAACCTGAGTTAAATTAGGGGGTAGATAGGGGATCAAATCTTGACTCATTAATTGAATTTAAGTAATGAACACAAATTAAGGGATAAAATGGGGGGATAAAGAGACAACTAGGAGAAGAAATAGGAATCTTGTTGAGGTGAGGAAAATATTAGTTTTAAATAAAAAATTAAGTAAATAATTTTGGAAGACCCTTGATGAGAGAGTGACACATGGGTGGGTGAATAATCAAGCTATTGAATTATAAAAAAATAATTAATTATGCATGACGTTCCAAGTGTCACCTATGAGGACTCCTATAAAAGAAAGGGCAAGCCATGAGAGAAGGGACTTTTTGGGAACCCTATTGTTGGATGGATGAGGTTATGTCAGAGCAGTGATTACAGAACTATAGTGAGTTTGGTGAGGTAGAGGAATTTAGATACGGGACTCTTGAGCCAAGGAGTGCTCTCCTCTACCAGCTAGTGCATTCTTCCATTGTACAACCCCATTGCAGCTCGGGAGTCCGCGGAGAAGAAGATTACCCAAGGAGTACGCTGGGAGGTTAACCGATGGGTCTTCGAATTCAGGTCAAGTATGTCGGAATTCACTCATGGACGTGACTAGCAACAAGGGAATACCAGTAACAGCAAGGCAAGCGGAGTCTCGCCTTCTGGTGAACGGTACATATGTGTTTCAATACTATTGATCTTAGTTAAATGTATGTAAATGTTATGATATGTTTTCTGAAATGAGTTTCAGGAAAGTGTTAGACAGTGCTGAATAAATTTGAATTTCCAATGTGTTTCTCTTCTGGTTGTATTTTGTTGTGATTTATTTAAAAATAAAAATATATATATTTATATACTGGAAGATTCTGGACCTTACAAGTACAATTTCTTCCTTTGCAAAACTAAAGTTATCAATTGTTTCTCAAATGCCTTTTTATCATTGATGTTTGGTGTCTCTTCCTTTCCCTTTCCTCTTTTCTTTCATTTTCCTTTATTTTCTCTTTAATTTCCCTTACATGCATATTTTTTCTCTTTGTCTTCTTTTTCTCCTATTTTTCTTTGTTTTTTAAATTAATTGGCATTTCATTCCTTTTGCCAATGCCAATGTCAAATTCCATAGTCATCAATTAATTACAAGTGACCCCACTTTAATTTTTTTCCTTCCATTCAGCTTGGAATACGTGTCCCATGAGCTTGGTCTTATTTTGCCTTTATAATGTCCTTCTATTTACATGGAAAATCAACCCAGGGCAGTTACACTCGTTGCACTTCTTAGAATAAGTTTTGCATCCTTTGATCATGTATTTATTGCTTTTAATATATTATAATTCTTCTTTAGCATCAAAATTGAAAATTTAATCTCCTAACACATATAGTGTTGTGTGCTTCATAAGTGTATGAACCTCGATTGACATTTTAATGTAAGTAATTTACACATAATTTAACACTCAATTAAATTACCCAACATTTTTTGTGTCCTTTCCAAGGAAGTATACATAGGCATTAACTTTCAATTTAGAATGCCTTTTTATTTATACAACTCTAATTAGGAAGAGTGGTAAGAAGAGAGGTAAGAACCTACACATCATGATTATGGATTTCATCCTAACCAGAGTTGTTGCATTGCATGTCATTAATTGTTGCACTCTTTGTTAGACGCATAAAAATTAGAATTCATTTTAGAATCCATGTATAGGGAAAAAGACTCTAGGGGTATATTTGTTAGAACTTCAGCTCCATCATCACCAATCAACCCCACTAGACCATGTGGTACAGTAAGAGACACATTACTATCCATCTCATGAATTCCAACTTTTGCAGGTAGAAAGAACTAAGGTTACAACCAGAGAAGAGCCAACTTCTTCCACTGAAGCAGTAGTAGACGAACCTATATCTCCATCTAAGGAAATAATTTTTCTTTCTTGAATAGGGGAACAAAGCTTTGGACAAGAGTTAAAAGTACCTACTGAAGAAGAAGAAGAAGAAGAAGAAGAAGGAACTTTATCTAGAAAACCATTAATAGAAGAACCAGAAGAGGAAAATCCAGTTGAAGAACCTTATTACCTCATCTCAAAAGGTTTAATGGCAGAAGGAGAAGATGAAAAATTTCCTCCAAATGGCCATTATTAGGAGGATGAGGAGGAGAACAACCACCACATGGAGGTGGCAGAGGAGGAAGAAGACCTCCTCCTAATGGTGGAAGAGAGGATATAGGTTGAGGTAGAGGAAGAGGCAATGATGGAGATGATGACTACAAAGAAGATCCTTATGGAATCCCATTCAAGATACTAACACTAATGTTAGTATGAAAAGCATCTCAACATCATTACTTCCTAACTTCCACAGTATGAGAATAGAAGATCCAAAAACATTTCCCTTTGAATTTGAAGTATTGTGCAAATTTTATGATTACTTACTTTATGCTCAAAATTTGAATTATTTCCAGCCACACTAAAAGATGGGGCTCTTAAAAGGTTTATGGGTCTAGGTACTAACTCAAAAAAAGCATGGGATCGTAATATTGTTTTTAGAAAAATACGAAGACTATTGAATGCATCATGGTCTTAAAGATGAAATCTTTAAAATGACTCAAAAAGAAGATGAAGGCCTTAATGATTTGGTAAAAAGATTTGTATATTGTGTTAAGAGGGAAAATTGCATAATCTAGGATTTGATACACTAACAACCCTATTGCTTAAAGTTATTAGGGATGAGTGGATTGACCTCCTTAACCTAATGGGTAAAGGGAACGTGTCTCAATTTTCATTTGAAGAAATGTGTGAGCTCTGCAAGCATATATCAAGAGGAAAACAATGTACGGAAAAACTCCTAGAGATTTAGCCATTACACAAGTAAGTAAATCTACGTGAGGATTGGTAAGTCGAGTTAAACTTGGAAATTTGCTTGATAATTTTTAAATGAACATTCTTGGTAATATTAGTGAATAAATTGATACGCTAAGAGTGCAAAACAAGTAAAAAACTAAGAATGTTGCTTTGTCTATATTTTTCCCTAGATGTAGAAAGAAACATGCATTAAGAAAATCTCCACTTGACAATATTGAAATTTCAAAGATTTGTCTTTCGGATCCATCACATAAATCATTTAAATTTCCAATACATTTTGAACCAACTAATATTGAAATTTGTGTTATCTATGTAGAATAAAATGCTACGAAAGATTGCCCATCACTTCCTGGGTTGAAATTTGTTTACCAAGAATATTGCGGAGCGAGTCAAACACCATAAAAAATTTGCTCTGTTGCTCCTAAAAGGCCTTGGCATCCTCAAAACCAAGTATGATACAAGATCCCAATTCACGATTTCAATCTTATGCCCAACAACTGCAAAATAGTTGGAAAACACCCATACCTTAGAAAACATGGCCACCTCAACTTCAAGACCCATCCTAGTCACAAGGCTGACAAGTATCCTATGGTAGAAATCGACACTATCCTCAATCTTTCCCTTAGTATCCTTAATACCAGTCTCAATACTATTCTCCACCACCACAACCTCCACAATCTCAAGTTCACCCACAGTTGAATACAAGTCAATCTCTTTCATTAACACCCACTTCATTACCTCAAAGACCAAAAATTACCTACACAACTGCTTCCGAACCCCAACAATAAAGTAACTCAACAACCCACTTACAACGTTGAAGTACCAAATTTCAAAACTTACATAATAGCTCCCTTATATTTGAATGATATCCATCTTAGATTTGGGAGAGTTTTACAAAAGAAAAATCTTGGTGTTGTCATTAAAAGGAGGAGACTCCTCAAAAGTGTTGGGTTGTGTTATATTCTTTCCATGACTAACCTACATAGTGAACCGGGGGGTTAGAGGGGGGGTGGAGCCCCCCCTGTCTGGGGGGTTTGAGGGAGGCGGAGCCCCCCTTTACGGGGTTCGGGGCAGCGCCCCGAAAATTTTTTTTTGGACCCTATATTAGGTTGGGCGAACCTACCTATGGTTTTTCGGTCCATAGTTTTGGATGCGATGGTTTTTGGTCCATGGTATTGGATGCTGTCGCATGTATAAAAATGTTGTACATTGAAAGAATATAATGAAAAATCAAGCTGGTAGTCTCGATTTTGAGATCCAATGGGAAATCTCTGTGTATATGTGTTTTATGGGTTATGCTCTCGCATTTTTATTTTCTTGTGATTTAGAATTCGTATGCAGGTAATTTCTGTACGGGGTTAAAACCTACATTCCACTATTGATATACACTTAGTAGATCCAACGATTCACATTTAGCTTCAGGTTGATAATACCCACAGGGTTTGGTTGCCCAATGAAGCGAATTCTCCACTCCGCTCGCTGCTACGTGGCACACACTCAGTGGAATTTGGTGCGCCAGGCTCAATACCGCTTACAATTTTGAGGCTACCTGAAATCCGCTTTCATTATTATAAAACCGCCTTCCTTCATTAAAGTTCGTTGATGTGATCTTTCTCCGTCTCCTCCGCGATTGGATCCTGGCCATTGATCTTAATGATCCAACGAATGCTGAGCAACCATCCTTTACTTCTCTACTTGACTCTTTTTACTTGGGTTTTTATGCGTTTTCTTCAATTTTCTCTATGGGTCGATTCTTCAAAAGGTTTTGGTCTTCCTGCTTCCACTGCGCACTATCTCTAAGCTTAAGCTCTTCAGCAAATTCCCACTTCGCTCTCTCTATCCAAAGTTTCACTCTGCCTCCTCAACTGGATTCTAAGGTCCTTTTATGATTCCTCTAAATCACTCTACTCTCCCTGCGCGTTTTATAGAACTCTATCTGCAACCTATTACAGATGCTATGAATTCACACCATAATCAATCATAAAACACTCGATTCACACATTCTGACACAGTCAGGAATAAAACTCTGTAAATATATGTAAAAACAAAGACTACATTCGAGACTTCTCTGTCTCGCACAGGCCTGATCTTCTGCTATCAGTGGCCTCTTACCCCTAACTTTGCTCGTAGGATTACATATATGCTAGTGAGTTTGGTTGAACTCATCTTGATTCAACTCTTAAATCTATTGAACTGACTCCTAAATCCTCTTTGTCCTCTATTTCCACTTCCAATCTCTATTTAATTCCTAAAAGCTCTCTCTCGTCCCTCGAATCATGCATTGTTCTAAGAGTCCTAATTGACTTCTGACTCTTGTCATTTATTCACCACTCATGTTCTAATTTATTTGAGAGAATTTACAACTTCCTCCATTATCTAATTAAATCACTTAAATGCCTAAATATTGCATTAACTTGAGACTTAGGAAACTACTTCTCTAAAGCTACATGACCCCATATGTCTACTTAATTACAATGATTTTTCTCTTGGGTTGAATGCTCCTGCATTAGCATTGCACAGTCCCAGTGGCCAATATGGGAGAGTGGCTATTGGAACTACACAGTGTACAATTGGAGCCAACCTAGGCTAGACTCTGCGCAATTCTAGGATCCAAGCCCGAGGCTTCAGTCTACACATTGCACAGAGCTAGTTGTGCATTGTGAGATCCAGGCAAGGACACCTAGATCTACCCAAGGGGAGTGTGAAAAAGAAGCGGATCTGAAAGATGATGTGAAGCTGAGTGTAGATCCAACTAAGTGTTGATGCATGCATGTGAAACAATTGCAACAATTGATTAAAGTGAAGGAGAACAAAGCATGTGAAGAGAGTTGTCATAATAACGATCGTTGGTGAAAAAACAGGAAAACTCATGTGACACTTGGGAAAGGCAATCTATAACTTGAAACAAAACTTCTACAATCTAAAACAATTAAATTGCCAGCAGTCATGCAAAGAAACAAGTGAAAAAACACTCACACAAGCTAAATAACAAAAAGTAACAGAAAAAGCAGCAAAAGACGAGAAAAACAAAACTCACCCGGAAAAGCAACGAATCGCACTAAAGGCTCCTTGATCTCCTGAGAAATGCTATAGCTCCAAGATCGAATGTGAAAATGAGCTCTAACATACAAATAACCTACGGGTGCAAAAGAAAACAAATAAAGGAAAGAAGTGGGGTAAAGCAAAACAAAGTAAGCAAATTAAGAAACAGGCAAGAAAAGAAAAATTACTCCTACTCCTAACCTAAGCAAAAGATAGGCCAACAAACATAAAGTGATACTTCCAATGCAGCCATTGACATATTGGTTGGCCCATGAAGGTGAGAGCATGTATGTCAATGAATATATACAGGAAAACCAACAAACAATAAATATAAGACAATGGAAACCAAGACGTTTGAAGCTTGAATGCATCCACCGAAAAGTAAGAACGAAAAGCACATGAAAGGCACTCTGCGGATGTATCATGCTGTATTAACACCTTGGGAGTGGAATACAATCATGTACACACTTTCGAACTTGAAAAATGAGAAAACATGAAGAGAGAAGAAAAAAATTGTTTTGCAACATTGCTTACTAAGTATGATTCCTCTAGTGACTGTGCAATAGGATCGTGTGATTCTAGTGGAGGATGCGGAAATTGTGAGATAGATTGATTTTCAATGTGAACAATAGAGTGATCAAGAGCCTGGAAAGATTCAACACATTTTAATTGGAAGTGGAATTGACCTCAAGGCTATGAAAACTTGACATAACCATCAGCTCGGGTTGAAATGGCTCGATACCTTGAGGAGTTTCCAATTCATCAAAAGATAGATCATCAAAGACAGGTGGCTTAGAAAGATCAACAATGGAAAAATCAGATTCGTGATCGAATGAATGAATGAAAAGATCATGATAGCCATGATCAGAGAGTTTAAGATGATGGATAGAGGCATCCTCATGATCTGACAAATCAAAAAGAGGGGATGATGAAGAACAAGACATTTAACCCTCTATGTTTCTGGAAACATAAGATGAGAGATTGGGCGGATTCAGGAAGAAAGATTTGTACTCTGGCATTCCACATGTTCTGAGAATGATTGAAAGTAGAAACATTTGAAAGTGAATTTTCACAAGATGGAACAGAAATGACATAATCGTGGAAGATGTCAGGATAAAGTGGACGAGGTGCAGACAGAAGGAGGTCATCCTTCACCGCAAGTTTTTGATCATATTCCCACACATACTCATCAAAAATGATATCGCAGGTTGGCTATTGACCACCAATTCCATCCAGAACTTGATCCTTGTGAACATCACAAGTGAGATTTGACACAGATGAACACAACACACCAAAATTTGGAGGATCGAAGGGACTAAAGGATGGAGGATGAGGAGATATCACTTCAACATACCCGTCAGAGTTACAATCCAAATCTGCACAGAAATTCTAAGCAAGTGGGGTAAGAGGGGATGGAGATATATCAACAAGTGGATTCTCAAATTCTCTCACCTCAACCTACGGAGCTAGAGTTGTTTGATGGGAAGAGAATGTAGGGTCACTTGGGGCAACAACATTTTCCCTCTCATATTTATGAAGCTCTAACATCGAGGTATGTTGGGAGCAGTTTGGAAGATTCTAAATCATGTGGATTTTCATAAACATGAACAAGATATTGAAATATTTCATACAATAATTCCCATTTAACTTCATCCTCAGGAAATTCAAAACAGTAGCGAAGGAAATGATAATGAAAATATTGAAGAGATTCACCAAGTGATTTTCACAATTTTAAAATTTTCTTATTAAGGGATTTACAGTCGTAAAGAATGGAAGCACGGCATGATTCACTAAAAAACGCTCAAAAGAGTGTATATAGGCTGCGGACAATGTGTGACACCATTGTTCTATGCGTCCTTCAAATGTGAAAGTGAACACCCCACAAAAATATCGTCATATGGGACATCATGCCTACACAGAAACCAACAAAAGAAATTGTGTGCCTAAGTAAGGTTATTCCACACTCGCCATTAAACTTAAATTTGGACAAGTCATCTAAAATGCTCACCAACACTACAAAATGTGTTGAGTCATAAAAACATGTCGGGGTTTTAATTTGGAAAGAAGTCATTAACTATGTGCAAAAATTCAAAATAGGCCTCAAGGGCTCAGCTTGTCATCTAGCCCTCATTCTAGCACCAGAAATGTTGACAGTGTTGGACCTGCCAACATTCAGGGTATCTCCCTGATATGAAGTCCCAACTAGACCTCACACTGTTTGGAGTAGGATTCCCAACAGTGGATGATAGTGTAATGCCTTGACCGTGGTAGAGCGCAGAGGGAAGTATGATAACTTTGGGTGAGAGAAAAGGCGTGACCCTGCAGAGAGTCAAGTGTGATGCAAGAAGGTTCCATCACATGGAGGGGAAAGGAAGTGCGCCCCTTTGAAGCCTGTAATAATACACAGCTTGAATGGAATACACAAGTGAAATGACATCAGAAGCTAAAATGAAAAATAGTCCACAAATTAAAGTGATGAGTTAATCCAACAACATGCATTCAACAAGATTTTTACAAATGCATAAAACGTATTTCATAAGCATATGCGTAAATTAAATAACATACATTGCCAATAATACAATAGTCCTACTATATTAACAACATATCCATGAAAGCGTGTTGGCTCTGATTTTATTATTATAAGTGAAATTTTTATCCATACATACACCATTGACGACCATTATCCCCAATAGTGGAACATTACAATCAAGAACACTTGCTCCTCCAAAGAAATATACTTGCTCTATGCAATGGAGAAGCCAAGGATTTTCACAATACTCCTAAGCCTTCTCTAAGCCTAAGCCTAGGAAAAATATTGGCTCCCAAAAGCCTCTTCTATGAGTTATGAGGTTCTATTTATAACAAAGAGTGGGGTGACCCTTTACATTCCCCTTTGTGACTCTTTGAATTCCCTCATGACTCATCAACTTCTTCACTAAATGACTCATTACATTACATGATGACCTTTCATATTCCAATATTGACACTGAATTTCACTTACAACATATTTATAAATAATATTACATTTTCCACATGTACCCCTATAAGACAAAATAGGCTAGAGACAGCTTAACGAGACACAAAACTATGATTTTGTAGTTTGGGGAAAGTCCAACACAACGACCTCCATTTGATGCTTCTCAGTCACATATCAGTGCCAAGCTTGGTATTGTTTGATGGTGTCCCCACACTGTTTGATGGTGTCTTTCTGGAAGCGGACTCTAACCTCCATGGCATCCGAGTATATGGTCTTGGAACCTATATCCAACTCTTTCTGAAGCACGAGCATCGGGGTCTGGACCTTGATAGGACCACTGATATACTTTTACATGTTGTGCGCGTTCACCTCCAAGTCTTCCCTAGTGGCCTATCGTCTTAGCTGCTCCAAATATTCATCGATATCCAACCAAACTTGGTTCTTGGGTTTAGCATCGGTGAGGGAACCGATTTATGGGATATGTTTCATTCTCACCATGGCATCCAAATGACCATACAACCGCACATATGAGGCATGTATGCTACTGATGAATTAGGCAAGTTGCTCGTTGTTCTAGATCGACATTCAGACCTTTTCTTTCTCCAGCTTTGCCTGTGGCTTCATATTCTTCTCTAAGTCAAGTGGGGCCCTTTTATACCACAATGTCCACTCTTGTACATGGGCGATGGCAACATGTATGTTCTTGAGAGTTTGAACAAACGATTTGCTATGATGTTGTAGGTCATGCACACAGACAACTGCTTTATGCACAGTGACAAATCTATCATAGAGTTTCCGCATGGTATCGCCAAGTGTTGATATGTCAAAAAGTATCGTTGTCCTCATCTCCCCTAGTGTGGAAACTACATTTTGCGTTGATGCTCGAAGTTGCTATGCCTCTTGTCTGGAAGCCTCCAAGTTCTTTGCCAGTTGTTCATTCCCGACCATCATATACTGAACATTTAATCTTGTTGCTCCTATATAAGCCAAGATGGCTTGGGCAATGAAAGTTGGATGCTTCCAGGTGTCCGACACTATCACCATTTCCTTGATGAATGCATGTGATGCGTGATAATCCATAAAGTGGCTCCTCTGCACTTGTATAATCCTCTTTTGGAACTCATCAAATGATAGATTGTACACATCCATGACTGAATCATCATCAAGGAGAATAACATCTCCTTGCTCACTCAAAGCTGGTTCTGACACTAGAGGTGGTGAAGACTGTGAGATGACCTATGGTGCTCTCAGCATCAGGTCAATGTCTTCCCGTTACAACTCTTGTTCCAACTCCATATTTGTCACTTCAATCAATTGCTCAATCTATTGAGCAAGTTCTCGATCCTGCATTTGTTCACCTTCTTCCTCAATTGTTGGTTGTTGTGGCTCATCAACCTGTATTGGAATTGTTTCCTCTATCATCACGCCTTGCCTTTGTTCTTATTCCTCCTTCTGCTTATCTTCTCTTTCTCTCCCCCTCAATTCATGTTCTTCCTTTATCTTCTTCTCTGTATCCTGAAACTTTAATTTTTCTTCCTGCAACCTCTGCTTTTCTCTCTTCCTACACTCTGCTCTCTTCATCCACTACTCCCTCTTTGCTTCAACTTCCAAATTTTCCCTCTCGATGTAATAGCCGCGAAATAAAAACATGTAATTAATTAGATTAATTATACGATTTATAATCAACACGTAATTTATCAACTAATTAACATTAAATTTCAAAAATATACGAGTAGAGACAACTTGCCTGGGAAATCCTAGTTGAACGCTAGTTGAAGTCTTCTGCTAACTGCAACAAAGTCTTAGGGACGACTCTCCACCCAACCGTAGGCTCAGTTGCACAAAATCTTGCTACAACTGGCCACCCTTGAGCCCTCAATCAACATACTACTACTAGGGTATCCTTTGTCTCATAACACTATTCTCCCAAGAGAATGGATGATGGAATGCCTCTCATCTTCCTCACCATCTATTAAATAGAGCAAACATTGGAAGGGGAACCACATGCACACACTCCATATGTCTACATGCAACTTTATTGCTTTCTTGTTTTATTTCTTTTGTTTTTACTTTTTGATAGCTTTACTGATTTTTACTCATTTCTTGTTTTATTTCTTTTTATATTTATTTAGAGCTTTAGTATTGTTATTTATTATTTTATTATTATTTATTTACTATTACTATTACTATTTTTATTTATTGTTTATTATTTAATTTCTTGTATTTTAATATTATATTATATTATTTATTATTTATTATTATTATTATTATTACTATTATTACTATTATTTATTATTAAGGGACATTACATACTTCCCCACTTTAAGGAACTTCGTCCCGAAGTGAAGTTGAATTATTTAATGTTTTATCTATTTAGTTATTTATTACTTCATGTTTGCCCTACACCCTCTGTTGAACTGGTATAACCAGCAGGCATTGAAAGTTTTACAACACCCAAGAAATCTCAAGGAATCTCTATCCTTTTTCCCACTTTCGGAACCAGGCATAAGCCTCCCTGGTTTGTATCCTAGTCCAAGGCTAGCCCCAAGGCTCGCGCCTGACTCATACCTCATCTGCCCCAAGGCAAGCATCCAATACGGTACTCAATGACTCCGGGCATCTCGCAAGGTTGGCCCACTCCCTCCACAACTACTAAGGTGCATAGCCTCGGGCATTGAAGTCCTTACACCCCCACCAGACTTCGGCATCCCAATCCAATAACAGGCACCTAGCCTAGAACATCAAGCACTTGGCCTCCTTAAGATGGTTCCATAGCCCTTCAAGAGCTACACAAGACAAAGGAACCACTGGCATATGTAGTGTTGATTGAGTTTGTCCCCAACCCATATGGTGTTACTTATTCTCCCTCGTGTGTATGGGCTCGCACGAGATCATCAAATAAACTAGCCCTCTCGGCTCATTTGTGGAGTCATGTGAATCATCACACCTCAACATGTAACCAATGCATTAGCTATACCATCATAGTATCATAGAAAATAATCCACATGCCAAGTCTTGCATGTCATCATGTAACATTCATCATTGTTAATCGCAACATTATGAATAATAACGAACTGCATGCTCATGCATGTCATAAATTTGTACGCAACTATCACATGCTTCACCTCATGAAATACCATCATAAGTTATAACATCAACATATTTGCATCAAAGACATATCATGACTTCACATAATAGATAAACCTCATATTATAGCATTATAATTCCTATGCCACATTATGCATATCATAATCATCATAAGTATTCAACATTAAATACCTATCATCACGTAGTAAATGAATATGTCAATATACTCGACATAACATCATAATGCCTATGCATATCATCATCATCATAAGGATACATCATTACTATAAGAACCACATGTGCATCATTATCCTCCTATCATTATATCACGAAACCTCTTGTAACCTTATACTCAACATCATAACAGTTAATTAACCTAAACTGAAATCATAGTGTATGATTTATATGTATCATAAAGTTTAAATAATAAAACATGATTTAGATGCTCCATAAAAGTATATGTCTTAGCTAAGTAAGCACTCCTAATTAGTTCACCACATCTTAATCATCAAGGATTTGTTGTCATCGTTAGAAGATCATATTCAAAGAGTTGTGTTCTTGCAATAATAGACCAGAGAAATGCCAAGCAAATTGTTAAGCTTAAACGACAACGAGAACAGTAATCCAACCCAAATAAATAGTGAATAATATGATCAACATTCAAGGAATGTTATCTGTGTGTTTTTAGATTAGGTTGAAACCATAAAAGAATGAACAGATGCAAGTGGATAGAGTCAACAATTTTTCCATATAAACAATGATCATCTAAAGGTAATAAGGTATCAGAGTTTATACCATTGTGAATTGGAACATATTTCACTATTTAGAGCACTTCAAATGGTGACGATATTACAAATGTCAACATCAATCCAAATACTTCAAGCACTATGTAAACTGTGTTGTAAAATGAACCGGTGGTGAGTAGTTAAGAAAATACACCAACATTAAAGATTTGTTCCTCCACAAAAACATGTCAGTATACCATATCAATAGTGCTAAATTTTTTTAGGGAAAATTCCATCCAATTTGGATCGAATCATGCCAATTGGTGTATTGTTCAATCACAAGAAATGAATGTTTAGGATGTGAAATTCAGTTATTTACAATGTTTAGAAATGACCATAATTCAACATATATTTAACATCATAGCATGGTATCACAGGATTCTCCCACTTTAATTATCACTTGTTAAATCTTTAGTTTAGAGTTTTCTAAATCTTTAGTTTAGAATTTGAAATGAGTGGAACCACTACCACCATTATCATCCATGAAAGATTTGGTATGCCTGCTGTGTTTGGAAATAACTTCTTCCAATACTAAAGTTACACTAATAAGTTATTTTATATGAAGTAACAATAGATCATCATTCCTCCTAGAGTGACATCTATTCAAGTACACCCTTTATTAGTTGATTCTCACTTCTTTTGTCAATTTATGTGTAATCCTTCTCAAAATCTCATTATAAAATTCCCAACAAGATTCATGCCTATGCTTCATGCTTGATGTTTTCTCATTAATCTACATAGTTTATTTTATTTTCCAAAATGTAAATAGTCGTTATCCTTGAAACATTCTCCTAATTGATCACTTGTCATTTCTCACCAATTACAAGTGCTTACAACTCTCTATCCTGACACTTCTAAATTATATATGTCATCACTTTGACCTTTACCAATAATCTTTATCAATCCACTCATCAATACCTTAAGACAAATTTCTTATTGATAGAATCAACCCTTCACTTCCTCATACCAAATATTAATAGATATATTTTGTTTTCTTGAGTAGTCACAATTTCCTAATATTCCATCTCTACTACTTCACTTCATTCAATTTCAAATGCATATTACCAAATTGGAATTAATTTCTCATCTCCATCCATTGTGGTTTCATTTCCTCCTCTCTTGAATTCATAAAATTGACACACTTTGGAGATGTTCTTACTATTACCTAACTTTGCTAATACATACATCTTGATATCCATAATTCATGCATATAGCTAGTCACATATGGAAAACCTTACAATTTGGTTCTCCCATTAGAGGGAAAAACTATTATAGATGTTGTCATGCACACAACTTATCTCCTTAAATTGATCAAATTTATTATGGATTTATTCATTTAATCTATGCCATCGTACTTTCCAAGTTCCTTCAACATGGCTCTCATTATTACCATAATTATTCAAATTCATTAGTTGATTCCCAATATTTTCTTCCTTATATGCATCATCCTTAAATAAAGCTTATAGTGATTCTCATCACGTCCTTGTATGGAGATAATTCTATGATTCCACTACCATTTGCCACCAAGTTATTCATTCAAGAGATACCTTTAGTGTCCCAAATGATGGCTATTCCAAAATCTTCCCCAAAATTATGGTTGTTGTTTCTCTGAATGGATTACCAAGGGATATCTCCTTTCATATAAAATGGAAAGCTCGTAGACATATTTAAATTATTCAATACCACTATGCATACCAACACCATGGTTTATATATTCATCTATATTTTCATCCAATTTTATTTTTTTTAAATATTCTAAATCCCTTTACTTAAAATATAATTTATACCTTAAAATGTAAAAACTTCAATAAAATAATCATATAAAATTAACTATAGAAACCAAGATCATATATTAAATAATTGTATTCATTAAACCATGTAACCAATTTTAACTAATTTTTATATATATTTTAAAATCAATATAAATAAAAATATTTATTATCTAAACCCAATTTACATTCACTATATATATTTTAACATCAACATAAAAAAATATTTATGATGTAAACTCAATCCACATTCACCATTATAGAACAATCCCAATTTAACCCTTTATTTATTTATTTATTTATTGTAAGCAGGTTAATAATATAATTGTCCTCGCCCACAGGGCTTTGGATTGACGGTGAATGGGTGCGCTGTTAAGGCACTCCTTGCGATAGGTCACCGGTTCAAATCCCCCGTGGGTACTTAGGTTAGTCTTAACGTAGAAAAAAAAAAATATAATTGTCCTCGTACTCCTCTTTCTAGCCTTATGTTTAACTAGGAAAATCACTCTTAATGTATTACCAACTCCAAGATTTTGCATTTATACTGTCATCAGTTTCAGTATTGTTTGGAGTTGCCTCATTGTGGTTGTCCACCCGAGCATCGACGCCCACTTAAAAACCACTCATTCATATTCGTTGCAATTGACAATCACTAAAATCTATTTTCTATATTCCTATATGTACTTCTAGTCAATAAATCCAAACTGAAATCAGCTTTGCATAGAAGATATCATTCGCTTGTTAAGGCCAGCTAACCTCGTTAGACATGTAAAAATATAAGATTTTGGCGGATCTTACTTCCTCAGTCATGCATCATAATTGAGACCAGAGTTGATTTATAATATAGTTGAGGTGATGTTGTATCTTTGTGAAATCTAGAGGAAGTACATGGATAGGTTCTAAATCAGTCTGAAATAACTCTGTACCTGTAACTATGTGAAGCTTACAAAAGGAGTAGAAAGTATCCAAAAGGAAGAAAATAGTCAAAATAGAGCAGAAGATAGTATTAGTTCCCTTGTTAACCAAACTGTCAGGTTTTAAGTAAATGATCTAAAATATTCCTCTAATATTTACATATCATATGTGCTGGGGAATTTTCAAAAAATTTGATTTTGAGATGGTTCTACTCACAATTCAAATGCCTATGCTGTACTAGACATTTTAGATCAGAGGAATGGTGTGTTCTCTTCAAATTTGACCGATATTGCCTTCTCTATGGTTTAAATCAAATAATCTGAAGCATGAGGTCTCTTGTTCTCACTTTTAGATTTAAAATTATTCTTGGAATTGGTTACGATAGTTAAAAATGAACAACTGTTATTCAAGCCCTTTGTTTGATGCAGTTTTCATGCACTGGTTATTATAGGATCTATTCATGGCATGAGATTGAGTTGAAAATTGCATTTGTCTAACAAGTCCATTGTCAACAAAGAACTATTTCACTCTGCTCCTAAGACATGAAATTGCTAGCGTCAACATTGCGAGTTGAGGTCTAAGAATATGTAATACGAAACAGTGCATGCAATTATATTGTGCATAGTGTGTGGGATTTGGCATGGTCTTGATATGATGAATGGTTACCTGTGAAGTGAGATTTGATTGAAGGCAACCATATAATTTAATTAAAAATAAATATCTTAATCCACATCCAAATGCTAAGCAACGGAGGAACCATAGTAAGAATTGTGGCAAATAGAGGGTTTTTCGTTGATCGCTCCAGGGGACAGAGAAACTCAGGGAGGTTCATTAGACGAAAAGTCGACAGATGATGAACATAAGGCAATAGATCACCAGAAGCGTACGCCTGCTAAACAAAATAATATTTCACTTCAAAGACAAGCTTCAACGCCGACCTCCAACTTTCATAGAAGAAATCTTGATATAAAATCAAGTAAAGCTGATCCTGGGAAAGCTAGTCCAAAACAGGGGGTTCCTGATGGGATTTTAAATATTCTTGAAGCAAAATAAAGCAATTTAGGTAAAATTGATCAAAACCCTAAGGAGGCTACTAAATCCGTTTTAGGTGATGAGGTACATGGATTGAATTTATCGGGCACTGTAAAACCTTCGGATAATTTTAAAGGACACGATTGGTTCGGCTTTGAACAGAAGTCAAACATATTTCTCAAGGAGGAGCCGGATATAGACAATAGCCACACTGTCATTGGAGACAGTGGGCCTAAAGAATTTCCATTTAAAGACTCTCATACAATGTTAGATTATCCTGAATTGAAAAGTGAGAATAACCAAACAAATAGATTTCTAGACTCTAGTACACCTATTGTTCAAATCCATCCAGAACCTAGTAATAATGTTGATGGACTTGGCTTCCAAACCATGAATGACATGGTTAAACAACATGTTGGATTTGACAATGAATGGCAAAGTATATTGGACGAAGTAAATAAATAAATAAATAAATTTAGTTGTGAAAACACAGGATACAGGTTATACTGAACAACAAAGAACTTTCAGAATGTCAACTACAATTCCAATGCATGTCACATAGGAGCTTGATTAGTTCGAAGAAAGTAGGCATTGCATTTAATTTTGGAGAAAAATTCTTCGAAGGGAAAAAATTCATATGAGTCAAAGATCAAAGTTCCTTTAGCTGAGAAAACTCTAGAGACTGCAGACTAGAAAATGTACGAGCTATTTCAAATAGGTCATCAAGTTTCTGGCAATACAAAACAAAGTGTCTCTATTTCCGAACAAGATATGATACATGATGTGGCACACCCTTTTGTTTGTAGAAAAATCTCCAGGGCCTATTCTCAATCAGAAAGAAGACCCTCAATCTTTAGCATATGGACCACAAACAGGGAAGATGCTTGAACACACATCTTCTGCACTAATAGATGAGGACATTAATAGAAATACGAAAGTTCCTGTAATGTCACTGGAAAAATTTCCTAAAACATCCCCTCAGGACACGGTTAAGCACAAGCCTTTAGCATCAGAATTTCTACTACCAGATGTAAGAGATTTTGACTTGAAATTTCAAGGTATTGGCAATGTAGAATCACGGGCTCTGCTACAAGAATCAAAACACAACGGCAATGGATAGATTATGGAAGATTAGAATGGATCAAATGCATCGATTTAAAGAAGTTGTCAGTGACACATCTTTAGAAGTTCATCCTGCAGCAACAGTAACAGTCGACAATTCTTGGCACTGGGATGTCAGCAAGCATGATCCTGAAAATTCCGAGAATCCTTTTAAGTACGCTATTGATGATACATGGGGAAAAATAAATGAATCAACAGAGAATCATCAACCGACACTATGGGAAAAACTACTAGAGAGAGATGTCAAAGAAGCAATAAATCAGGAGACATACCAAGAACTGGGAAATGTTGGAACTTCACCTGTGAACCCATTCATTCACGAATATAGGATTTATTTCCTTTTAAGTGGATAGAATCATTAGGATGTGACTGTAATTTTTTTTCTTTTCGTTAAATCCCTTAGATCGAAGTTTTCTACATTAAAATGTCTATAGGTACTAAGAGTTGAACCTAGGCTATGATACCAAATGTAACGGCCCCGAAATAAAAACATGCAAATTATTAGATTAATCATACGATTTATAATCAGCACGTAATTTATCAACTAATTAACATTACATTTCAGAAATATACAAGTAGAGACAACTTACCTGGGAAATGCTAGTTGAAAGCTAGTTGAATTCTTCTTCTAACTGCAGCAAAGTCTTGGGGATGACTCTCCACCCAACCATAGGCTCAGTTGCACAAAATCTTGCTACAACTAGCCACCCCCGAGCCCTCAATCAATGTACTACTGCCAGGGTATCCTTTGTCTCATAACACTATTCTCCCAAGAGAATGGATGATGGAATCATGGAATCATGGAATGCCTCTCATCTTCCTCACCATCTATTAAATAGAGCAAACATTGGAAGGGGAACCACATGCACACACTCCATGTGTCAACATGCAACTTTATTGCTTTCTTGTTTTATTTCTTTTGTTTTTACTTTTTGATAGCTTTACTGATTTTTACTGCTTTCTTGTTTATTTTTATTTATATTTATTTAGAGCTT
>APFE030434657.1:10375-24346 GCA_000404065.3 Pinus taeda | reverse complement strand
CTATTTTTTATTTATTGTTTATTATTTATTTTCTTGTATTTTGATATTATATTATATTATTTATTATTTATTATTAAGGGACATTACACTCAAGGATAAGATTTTCCTTCATTTTGCAGCGTTTCTCTCCCTCTGTTATTATTTATTATTAAGGGACATTACACTCAAGGATAAGATTTTCCTTCATTTTGCAGCTTTTCTCTCCCTCTGGATCATCAACAATCTTCCTGTTTCCCTTGTCCTGCACTGGATTGTTGCCTTTTGTTATTGTTGTTGTATCTTTCGGAGTTGTTGTTGTCTGTAGAGCAGCCTTCCAAGTTCTTGTTATAATGACTGACTCATTTATTCTAGATGCATTGTAGTAGTACCTCCAAGGGTCCTCCTTTGGCCCATGAAATGTCTCGTGGATCCACAAAAAGTAAACTCTCATACAATGGTCCTTGTAAATACCATGGGGATCATACGTATTAAAGTTGTTGGTGCCAAACTTGAATTTCACTATGTCCTTAGCCTCAACATATGAATCTTTCAAGCTCTTAACCTCATATAATCCCATCTGCAAAGGAAGAGCGGGCCATGGTGCTTTCTTTTTCCTATGTAGTCCTGCTGACAACCCTGTAGCGAGGTGCTATGAAAATTCTTGCATGTTCAGTTTGTCAGGTGCATACCTTGGTAGGACATGCAAAGGATTCTCTCTGCCAAAACCTATGATGAACGTGTCACTTGGTGAGGCATACCAATCTGTAATGTTTACTATCACCTCCATTGCTTCTCGGTGAAAAAATGGTCAGTTAGCCTTGCCATCGCTCCTCGATAACTGCAACTGGAAAGAAACTTGTAATAGATGTTCATGGTAGTCTCCTCTGGTGTCCATGTCCAACTCATGTCAAGGAATTTTTGTTGGGCACAAATTGCATCTAGTAAGTAGGTGGACATATAAAACCTTGCTTACTCATTCTTGGGCAGATTCTGAGCCTTAGCCAAATGGGACTTCCACTGATGAGCCAATAGATATGACCTGTTGAATGGCCTCCCATCATTCACCAACTTGTCCATCAAGACTACCCGCCCTTCAAGAAAGGTTTTTGTGCTCTCTTGACCATATATTCTACAGGCAAAGATGATTAAGAATTGGTAAGCTCACACATTCGAATTGAAGACATGTTCTATCATTTTGATCCAGACCATCTTGACCAAAAACTGTTACAGCAACAGATGGCTCCACATGAATCCATTATTGACTTTTGGCAACATTTCTGTGACTTGCAGTTTCAAGCTTTAAGGATCCAAATGAAGTTTTCTTATCTTTGGGATTGGTTCGAGTATTGACTTAAGAAATTTATCTGCCCCAATAGGAAGCTTGATATCAAGACTCACTCAACATTCTTCATTGATGGAACTACGCAATCTCATGTGGGAGAGGGCACTATTGCAATTGACTATCCACCTCCCTCTCATTCAACAGTTCCACCACTGCCCAGTGATGTTGAGGATCATGCTCACACACTTGTTCATCCTTCACACTTTCCCCACATCACTCCACTCAATTTTTGCATAGATTTGGTTGTGAGTTCTTTGAGTTCTCATATGCATTCTTTTCTTCGACCTCCGTCTTCACACTTAGGTGTTCCTCCAGATGATGTTGTCTTGTGTTTGTCCATTCCATACTCTTTTCTTGTTGTGAACAGGGAACAACCCACTAATGGAGTTAGTGTTGCACAACCAACATGCAATGTCATTCATGAAGAGTATTAGTGGGAGCTTGAACATCAACACTCGGCAAAGGATGACTCCCTTCTATCCGAGCCCCCTCCGTTCTTTTCTAACCTTTTTGGTGAACCTGTCATCCATGATTATGCATGTGTATCTTCATCCACAGATGCATCCATTGTTGATCACTCGCAGGACTCACCAGATGTTAGTCCATCATTCGACAACAGAGAGGATAAGTTACTCGTTGAAAATCCATTTGATACTTCATCTATCTTTTATGGAAACACAGAGGATGAGTTTGTTCACTTTTCATCTACCCCTCTGTTTGATTCATCCGATCATGAGGATGCCGAAGAATTCATTGATTTCTCTAATCGTGGCAGTCGTGATCCATTTGCTTCCATTTTTATCACGATCATGAATCTATCGCATTTGATCTTTCAAAGCCACTGGTGTGTGATGATCTACCCGATGATGAAATTGAGACACCCAAGACTGTCAAGGCACTTCGGCCTGAGCTGATGGTTATGTCAGGTCCTCACTCTCTTGGGGTTAGTCTCACTTCTGATCATGAAACTGTTCAATCATCCAAGGCTCCTTATCACCCATTTATATGCATTGAAGATCCATCTCACTCACAGATTACACTTCCTCCACTCAAATTGCACGATCCCATTGCTCATGCATTGGAGGAGTCTTACATTGCAAGCACTCATGTGTGACGCAATTTATCTTTGTTTCTTTCATTTGCTTGCCTCTCACAGTCAAGAATGTGCTTATGCTTCAAATTTGCAAGTATTGTCACACAGCACCATGAGAAGTCCATGAACCGCCCATCATACACTTGCACTCACTTATGTCCCATGGGCACTTTGAAACATGAAGTGTGGTTGTCTTCATTGTTGTATATTTCTTGTTTTCTAGTTCACACCACTAGGTTGCTCGTTGACCACGCCTTCACCAACATGGGTCTACCAATGCGCCGATGGATGCATTGGAAGTATCACTTTATGTGATCATACCCATGCATTATTAGTGTAGGAGTAGGGGTAGTGTCTGCTTTCAGTTGTTTGCTTGCATGCTTGTTTGCTTGCATGCTTGTTTGCTTACATGCTTTGTTTGCTTGTTTGTTTGCTTGCTTGTTTGCTTACTTTCTTTGCTTTCACCTTCGCTTCTTCTTTTGCTTTGCTTTGATGTTTGTTAGTTCGTTATTTTGTTCGTAGGTTAGTCTTGCATGAAACCATATATGACTCTTGAAGCAAGCTGGGTAAAGTATAAGAGGACTTGTACAACTATTACTACTTGGTTATCCATCATCTTGCCTCTGTGTGATGAGCTTGTTACTTTTAGTCCATGATACGTTGAAGTAAAATACGTATTGTTCAAAGTGAACCTTGGTGAAAACACAATGCTTGCGTGCTAACTAGTGTCACTTTCTCTAGTCGGTTGTTTTTGGGTTAACCCTTGTCAGCTCAGTCAAGTAGAGTAAGGTGAGGGGGGAAACCTTAATAGGCACGTCAGAGATACAATAAACTACTTCTCTGCTGAAACAACCTCCCCTGCTCTCAATAAGTCAGGATCCCTCTTCCGCCTCTGAAATGAATAAGTGTTGTGCACAGTGAAAATGAAAATGAAAAATGAAAAGTAAAAAATAAATAAAAAGGAAAAATGGATAAGGCGAAAGAAGAGAAAGGATTCTTGTGCAGGATGGTGATGCAAGTAACTCCGTCGGGGTACTAACCAGGCTCGCTCGCAGCAGAGCCATGCTTGTGTTCCTATGTGACTCCACCGAGGTACTATCCAGGCCTGCTGGCAGTGGAGCAACACTAGAGATGAAATTAAGACTCTGACGACAATATTGCTTATGCACCTATATACCCCTCAACCCTAATTGAAACAACTGTGTTTCCTTGGCTTGGAATGTGTGTCAATCGACCAAGAGTCTGGTAGATGCTACACCTTACATAAATCTAGTGTGAAGCCAAGATGAGCTGAGAACTAAACAATACTTTTAAAGGTGTTAGACTTGCTTTTCAGGAACAAGGTCTATGCAGAGAGATGGAGTTCTACCAGTGTGACACCAAATGTTGTAGCAGCTACAACCACCCTCTTTTCCTTAGTGTGTTTTGGAGCCTCCCTACCAACCTTACACAACACTTTGTCTTGCTTCGTCAAGTACTCGAGTTTCAGTGTTTTCCTCGCACAAAGGCAACTTGTCGATCACATTTGATCCATTCCCCCCACAAGTTGCTCACCTAGACTTGGTCTAGCTATAGGCTGAGCATCTTCCCCTTGAAAATTGCGCATTTCTAGAGGGAAACCAACCTTCACTCCAGTAACTGTGCAATCCTCTCTGATAGCTTGTTGGGCTCTAAGATCGCGCAATCCTCTCTGACAACCTGCTGGGCTCCAAGATCGCGCAATCCTGCCACCCAACCCTCCCACTAGGATTTGCACAAATTTTCCCAGTAGCAAGCTTTTCAGCCCATGATTTGTGCAAATTTGGGCAACAGTGAGTTGCTCTGCCCAGAAATTGCGCAAATCCCTTGGGTAGTCAGCCCAACTCCCGGCCATAAATGCGCATTTTTTCTCCAGCAATCTCTTGCATGTTCGACTGAGTTAACCGGTTCCCTTTGAGACTAAGCAAAATAGACTTGCATGCATGGGTTGCTTCTCCCAAGGCAGCATGCAAAGGCATTCATTTTTTCAGGGATCTATTTTTAGCAGTTGGAGGTTAAATGCAAGGAGCAATTCTGAAACCTCCCACCAAGTGTCGCTTCCCCTAGATTCGTGGCATGCACGTCACAACCTCAATGTTTTCAAAACTCATCAACTGGACAATGCAGAGCTCATTCCTCACATCAACCTTGTAGCTTTGACATCCCACATCACATCTAGGAGCAGTCAGCACATTCAACTCAATTATTTTGGGATAAGCCCGCTTCCCATGCCATGTGCTGCATTTTTGTCACTTTTTGTGTTTTCACTTGTGGGAGTACTATTTTCTTGGTTTCTTTGAACACTTGCTGTCGTTTACATATATACTAGATTTTCCTAGCTCTGTTTTAGTTTTTGTTGCTATCTCACTATTGTCGCATGAATGAAACTATTTTGCAAGGACGTTCGCCCAACCAGCGAACTGCCTCACCCACATGCATTTTGATATGTTTGTTGAATCTTTCATTCATGTTTTTCATGCACTGTCAATCACTTTTTCTATTACTTAATGTCCCATGCATTTATTGTCTTAGTTGCTTTCAGTTGCCCATCAGCGAGTCGAGCCAACCTTAGCCTGGACTCTGCCTTCACCGAGGCTGCTTTGTGTAATCTAGGGAAGGACTGTTTTGTGCATTTTTGGAGGACAACGGCTGCTTGGCCCAAAAAATTGTGCAAATTTGTCCCTGGGCCAGCAGTCCTTCCCTGTTGGAATTGCGCATTGCACAATCCCAGCAATCAGAAACCAGACTGCACTGTGCATTGCGCAGTTCCAACAGTCAGTTGGTCTCCCATCAGCCCAGACTGTGCCTTGTGCAGTCTTGGCAGTCGGTCTCCTGACCACCTGGCCAAAATTGTGCAACCTTCATGATCATTCACCCAAGTATGTTGCAAGTTAGTTCTCATGTTCATTTTGGTTTTCGACTGATATATTGCTAGCCACGAGTGTTTCCATGTCTCCAGGTATCGCAGGTGTTCATCTACCTCTTAATAGTATAGGTACAATGGTTTCCAGGAGAGCAGAGGTGAAGACACCATTCAGAGCACACTTGGGGATGCAGTCAATCAAGTTTCTATAGACTTGCCTACCCACAAATACATCAAGTTGTTCATAGACCAGGACATCAAGATATGATAGTAGCAACCTCACAACGAGCAGCATCAATAACAACAGTTGAAGACATCATACCAAATGCAACGAATGCAAGAGGAGGGTTGTTGATAACATAGAGGCGGAACAAGGTTGCAAGCTCAAGTAGATCCATTGATGATGAAAGCAACTTTGGAGACTTCGGCTATGAGGTGACAGCGCGACATGAAGATCGTGTGAAGACAGAGAATGGAACAAATAAGGAGTTGCATGTGCTGAAGTAGTGACTCAAGGAAGAACATGAAGCTGCACAAATAGACGAATGAGTTGCAGTAGGATCAAGAATAGCAGTGGACACATCGTGCACTCACGGATGAAACTGCGCCTGTACAAGTTAAAGATCCATCCCAGCAGCTAACACGGAGCAGACATGGTGAGAATTTTTGGTGATCACATGCAAGGGATTCAGTAGCATGAATGTCATTGTGTGCACACATGCAATCCAACTCATTCAACACACTCACCAAGGCGAAGACAAGAAGCAAGTCCAACTGGAGTTGAACATGTACTTCATCAAGTTTATGTGCATGACAACCATCACACACTTGAAGATAAACATAGACACTATGCGTCACTGTGTTGTCGGTTTAGCCACACCCAAGAAGACCTTGCACATGTTAGCAGACGAGTTGGATGAAGGGGCCGAACCAATGCACCGGTTATAATGGAGGCAAGAGTTCACTTCAACAAGATGTCACCATGAGGTGCATACACACCATTACGGATGACCAAGCTTGGTATCAGCTCATCAGCTTCACCATCACAAGCATGTTAAAGAGTTGGTCTCACCATAGTGACCGAGTGTCAGTGATGTCTTGCAAGGCTTGCTCAAGCCATGTTGTCTCACATGAGTACATGTGCATTGTAATGTTGAGTCATGTCAAGTGTAAGTCAAGTGTCAATAGTTGGATGTAACAGTCATAGAGTAGGTGAAGAGTCACAAGGGTAGTTGAACTGTCACAAAGGGGAATATCAAGGGTTACCCCAACCTTTGCTATAAATAGTCCCTCATAACTCATTATATAGGCTTTTGGTCAGCCAAGCTTCTACTAAGACTATCTTGAAGAAGACTTGGATAGTATTGTAACGAACCTTGGCTTCTCCACTGCACGGAGCTAGTACATCTCTTTGGAGGAGTAGACGGATGTGGCTGTAACATTCCACTGTTGGAGCTAGCAGGTTTACGTGGATGTATTGTATGATTGTGACTTACACTTCTTTATATAATAAGAGCCAACACATTTTCACGCATATGTTGTTATTGTAGTTGGACTGCTCCGGTCGCTTTAATGATATATGTTGTTTAACTTACGTACTTGTGTATGAATTGATTCACATGCAATTATATGAATCTTGTTGTTAATATGTTGCATATGTTGTTAATGTTGTCATTGTCTGTGTCGACTGCTCTGCCCAACATCAAAAAAACCTTTCACTTGAACCCTGTTATAACAATTGTCGCACTCGTCTCAGACTAATCTGTGAATGTTATATGTTTTATCTTACCTTATATGATGTGATTGCCGCATCCGAGTGGACTGCTCCACCAGAAGTTGTGCATGTCCTTTGTGTTGTGCGTTCCTAGTCGAGTTAGGACTGATCCCTTTCAACCTGGAAGTCACCTTCACCTCCTTCCCCCTTCGAAGTGTTAGAACCTCTCATACACCTTCCTTGACTCACTGCATCAGTCACACCCTTGCTACTCACAGAGTTATCTTACTTGCCTTTGTGCAACATCGCGGTCAAGGCATTACCTTACGACCCACGGTTGGGACTCCTACACCAAATGGTCTAAGGCCTGAGTGGGACTTCTTACTAAGGATATCCCCTTGAAATGTTGGCAGGTCCAGCACCATCAACACACATACACATATATATGTATGTCAAATAGATTAAGGGAAATCCCCCTCCTCCTTTTCGACACCTTGCACCGTTGATTCCTTCCCCTATGTCTCATAGGGGATATATTCTTTTTTCTTCTTCTTATTGGGACAATCCTTTCTCAAATAGTCTTCTCCAAAACACCAATAGGAGAATATCCTCTTCTCCTTTTTAGCCTCACGAGACCTCTTCTACCACTGCCATTTTTCCTTTTTCAAGATTCAACTTGCTATGTTTATTGCAACACGACCAACTCTTCCTATTTCTAGATGAGCTTTCTAAGTTCTTCCCTGTAGGTCTTCAACTCATCTTCCAAGTCTTTGAGCTCAACCTCCAAATCCTTGAACATTCTCTTTCTTTGGATGGATGTCCCTTTTCTCGTTCTTGATGGACTTGGTCCATATCTTGTTGCACCATGCCATGATACATGTTTCCTTTTGTTGCTACTAAGTCTTGCTATGTGTTGCCACACACCCTAAACTATTAATGCATTAATAGATATAAATAGATACACCAATTTGCTTCGTTGTGCCAAGCACACTACCGTGCAACTACACACATGTCTCAATTTGCATATTGGTCGTGTGCCTTAAAGTCCAAGACATAAATATTTTAAAAACCAAATTCTACACGGACATGCGTATATCAACTCATTTATAACCATGCTTTCAAAATATTTTAGTTTTTTGTTATGTCCAACTATAATTGGAAACCAACTACGATGGCAAAATCAACATCATTAGTTTCATGGAGTATATGTACCGAGACCCAAAACATACGTTTAAATTTAGCCCTTATACTTAGGGAATTAATTAGAAACCCTTTAGCACATCAACATCATTTCATGCTTAATCATGTCTGATTTTAGCATAAAATAATAGGGGTCTCAGTAAAGAGGTTGATAGTAATCGATGTCAATAATTTTGGGTAAGGAGGGCCAACCTTCAAGGGCTTCATTCAAACTCTTTATTAAGGCTATCACCACTAATAAAAATGTCATATTTACCACAAGAAACCTAAGTGGCATGCACATTCAACCTCTTCATGTGAGGCCAACAACAATAAGGCACCTCATAAGATTAATTGTCACATGCAGCAAAATCATTGACATCTTCAACCATGTCCTCATTATTTGTACCAACTTCTCCAATTACTTTGTCCACTATACCAAACGAATATCCTTAGGTACAAGATGAGTATTTATTTAAGAGGAAGATGTTACACATGGGACTCCCCCATCCTAGTCAATATATTTATAGACACATCACTTTACTACTTACAAGTTTTGTCATTTGTGTAGTATATCATATGTATACAAGTAGTTTCCAAATCAATGGTATACACACACACACACAACTAACACATACACACACGTGCAATCATTCACCAAGGCGAACAAGTATTCATAAGGTGGAATATTAGGAAACAATCAGCCTCTACTGAGGTTCTTAGCCTCATACAACATACATACAATGGGATTTCCACATCCCAACCAATATATAATACATATGCCTACCACTCATTGAACCAAGAAGTATTGTACAGAATACACATCACACATGGATTCTTCCCCAAGTCCCTCAAAACTCATAGACATAATTGTCCCAAGCATACAAAATCACATCACCCAACCAATGGTGATGGTATGCTACAAGTAACTCTCTGCCCTATAGGAAGATATTCAAAATTAAAGAGAGGAAAACTTCCAAGGCCACAAACACCGGTTGTCCAACATTCAATATGCTCAATAAGAAGAGCATGCATTTCCAAGGCATTATCACAATAACACATCGAACATTATTGGAGTTAGTGTGTAACATAGATAAAATGTTATGAGTAAAATACCATCATGCTCATGTTCAGATACTACACTCATAATTGATCTGCTCCATAAATCCAGGGATTCATGCATTAGTATCATGCTACATAATCACATGGTAATCATGTTAATCATGCATACAATCAGTCAATCACATACCAACTTTTAACACCTAAACATTGGTTTAGTTAATTTTCTAGAAATCAAAATGAACACCTTCACAGGAACACTGCCATCAATTCTCCATGATTGAGCCCATCCATTCCAAATGTTGAACCTGTATGCTCTGATACCACTTTATAATATACCCACCCTCCTAATCCCCTACAAAACATCGGTTAGGAGGAGGATAATCACTATGTTGACCCAAGATCCAAGGTGTCGTTATGGAAATGGGGTCTAATTTTTTTATTATCTTTTCAACCTACTCAAAACCTTAGTTTTACATGACAATTATGTTTGTCTCATTGAGCTTATTTCAGTGATATAAAACTTTACCTTAATTCGACCTTCGAATCATGAGATGTGACCATTAAAGTCTTGGTGATTCAGAGAGCACCACCTCATCAACTTTGCCACGTGGCTATACCCCCTGGCTATCCTCCCAACACCACTTGGAAATTTCTTATTGGCAATTCACCCACTAATGGAATTAGATTCCACGACCCCACACTATGCTTTACAATGCAATTCTTAGTTTGACATGACCATTATGTTCGTCTCGTCGAGATGATTTCGGTGATATAAAACTTTACCTCAATTTGACCTTTGGATCATGAGATGTGACCATTAAATCCTTGGCGATTCAGAGAGCGCCACCTCATTGACTTGGCCACGTGGCTATACCCCTTGGATATCCTACCAACACCACTTGGAAATTGCTTATTGGCAGCTGACCCACTTATGGAATTGGATTCCACGACCCCACACTATGTATGCTTTACAATGCAATTCTTGTGTGTGTGTGTGTGTGTGTGTGTGTGTGTGTGCACGCATGTGTACGTGTGTGGGTGTGGGTGTGTGTGTGTGTGTGTGTGTGTTACCAACCACTTGGAAATTTGTTATTTGTCTTCAATATTCCTAACTCTAGGGCTCTTTTACCTGATCCTTCACCCTTGAACATTCTAATTTTACTGTAGGGTTCACCCTCTGAGTTAACCAATTTGTAGGTCCTCACCTCTTTGCACACCCCTGCTCATGATTTGTCCACTACTAGCTCCTGCCATGACACCCTGCACTAAATCATCCTAATTTCCCCGCCTTAACTCTCCTTACAACTCATTAAGCTTTTCCTACAAGGGAGTTGGCCCTCCGGTTAGCCAACACACGACCTCCAAGTCATCCTGGCCTTTGCTACCAAACTTGCCATGCCAGCCCAAGTGTTCCCTCTCGGGCAGCCTTTTGTGGCTTATGGGATGAAATCCTCTGGGATTAAGTAATCTCGGGTTCCTTGTAATCCATCAGTTGCCCCACTCAACCTTGGGCACAAACCATGGTTATGCACTTGGTTATGGAGGCTAGAACGAGGGCTCATTAACAAGAAGGAACTATTTATAGGCTACTCCCACTTATAGATATTCATGGTGAAGCAATGAGTTTAGTTGCGAATAGGATAAGGGAAACCCTCCCGTGTGTGCAGATGAATATGCTTGGTCAAAGTTGTGATGGTTCTTCTCAAAGCTTGGGTCATGCAAACCTCTAAAATCCATTTACAAAGGTTTCAACCACGACTCAATCATAGTGGTACTATGGAAGCTTCGGCCTAAGCCAGAGCTTGATTCCTACCCTCAGGGAAATATGTTGGACACCTAATCCTCAATGGGTTAGTGTGGAAGCCGAATGGACAAAAGCAGTCCAAGGGACCTTGGGATGTGAAACCCAAGAGTCACATAATGTACTATAAATGTAAATCTCTTGTTAATAAAAATTGAACTGCATGATTTATCTTTCCTATCTTTCTCACTCCCATGTGTGTTTAACATGGTATCAAAGCAGGCGATTGTTGGTCCTGCTCCAATTTGAGCCACTTGTTTTTGTGGTCTCTATATATGTCAGTTCTGGATTACCTGACCTCTGCCGCACTGCACATCTGTTTCTCTGTTTGACATATACCATTTATAAAACCTGTGCCCTGCTCTTCTGTTGCGCTATCATCCTGACCTGACATTAAAATGTATTGAGTGCCATATTCTATTTGTGATTTCTGCATATGCTCAGATACTAAAACGTTTCACTGACCATCCGTTTGAATGCATTGGGTGTTGGCCTGACAACTATGACTGTGCGGATGACTGATTCATAAACGTTTCTGCCATATTTGCTGAGCGTCTTGGTTTCTTTTTCCCATCCAACCGTTGTGGTGCATGATCCTTCTCACCTGTATACAAAACGTGTGATTTACGGTGGCGTCCTCGCTTCCGTTTTGGAGGTATACCTGTAGAATCAATCTGAGCTTCTTAATTCTCGTCTTTCATTTTAAACACCTCAACTTCTTAATCTAAAAATGGTAGAACTTTGAGCAAAAAAAGATGCCTTGAATCTTCAAACTGAAGCTCTGCATTACCCAACTTGTTGAAGCATCCGCAGGGGGGTTAATTTGGATGTTTTGAAGCCCACGTGCATGTTAAGCAGTCCATCCATGATCCTTGAAGGAGATTTATCAGTATACACGGAGCTGCCACAAGCAAAACTCTGGTATCCGATGACGGTTCTGCAATAACAGATGCTCCATTCCCGTCACCTCCTCCATTAAAACTTTCGCCCTGCATTCTGTTACCCTCTTCTGCAACTGGCCCCTCATCGCTTTTGCCTTTAGCATTTATTACTCCAGAGTTTTTCATTCAGTGGCGTCCCGCCCACAACTCCAGACAATAGGCGAACTTCACGACAGTATAAAGACATTCTCAAGGGGCATTCCAATCAAACTCGGGACCTCTACTTTGTCTCTCTCGGTATGCAGTGAAGAGAAAATTTTATTGTTCGATACGCAGATCGGCCGTTTCTGTATTATATATAGTAAAATACGTCATCTTGTGCCAGAAAGACCCAGATCCAAATGGTACCGAAACAATATTCATGAAATTGGGTTTAGGGTTTCCGGATCAGGCATTGAAGGCGCAAGCTTTGTTTTCGTGAAGTCCTTCAATTCCTTTTTTCATGGCTTTATTAAACCACGGGCTTGCATTCTGCTGAAGAGATTGTTCAAATGGTCCCGATCGATCCAGAATCTGTAAATTAAGTTTTCGTATGAAGTTCTGGAATCCTCATCTTCCATTCTAAAAAGCATTCTTTTTTGTTATCTTTTGGCATCGTAATTGTTTGCTCTGCGTTAGCGGTTTAAATCGGTTCTGAATCGGTCAAAATCTCGAGTTTATCAAGATTCATGTTCTGAGCTTACTCAATCTCTGAAGATGGGGTCTAGCACGATATTTCTACATTGTTTATCGCCATATTCCCTGCATTGTGCTCGGTGTGCTAAGGAAAATGAAGGTGTGTCGCCCATTTCTATGAATGAATGAGAAAGGAGTGTCTGCTGTTTACATAATTTCTTAACGATGTTAGCGTTGGCGAATGCTACAAATACATATTCTATGAAAAAAATTCTGCCTTCCAATGGCCTCTCCAGATTCCAGTCCAAATTTCTACTCAGTGCATTTTGTGGAAACTAAGACCAAGAGTTGGTTTTGGACGCTCTTTTCGAAGCCAGCATTTCCAATCTCAGAAAATGTGAATGTATTGCACGGTGTAAATCCATCATAGGCAACGAAACAGTCGGCTATTGAGCTCAAATTCGAATCACCCTCTAGATCGTGGACCCTGTATTGGCATTCATTGCTACTGTTTGTGCGTAGATAGGAAAGCTGATTGCATACAATAGAGAAATATTACGAGGATCTGCACTTGATGTATTTGCTGATTGAATTTATTATATTCCCAGAGCCATAAATTTATTGCACCTTTGGACTCTCTTTTTTATGTTTTATTTATATCCGAAGAAAAGTAGTTTATATCCGAAGAAAAGTAGTCATAAGGGCTTCATTTCACAAATTAATTGTTGCAGCAGTTTCAAAGGTCATCCCCGGGTATTAACGACAGAGACAATTTTTAATTACAAAACTTCATAACAAGAGTATTTGTGGGCAGAAGAGTTATTTCCATGTAATATGTGCATTGAATTGAAGCTTTATATGGAAGGCATTGCTCAAGAGCCCCGAGCATAAACAGATCGGTGAAAAGCAAAACAACTGCTCCAAGACTCTTAAAGACGAAAGTAAGGGTCAACATATGCAGTTTTGAAGGAAAATGGCCAGAATCAGTGAAGTATTAGAGTTCATGAAAACTCTTATACAATCCACTGTTGATGACACATTACAAATCAGCAAAGGCTCTCTCTCAAGAATTCAGACATGTCTACAATATGCACAAGAAAAGATTGATTTTTTGCAGCTTGAATCTCAGCTACAACAAGAAGAATTACAGCAGTGGAGTCATCAGTCTGAATCTGTTTCCGTTCAGAACTTTGAGACAACCACCCATCAGCAACAAGTCAATAATGTTACAGTTCATTCAAATAAAGCAGCAGTTGTAAATGCAGATGCAGAAACTCAGTCTGCACTTCCCAAGCCCATCATCAGACCTTCGGAACAGCTTGTCCACAACAAGCACAGAACTGGTCTTGGATATGACAAGGACT
>APFE030434654.1:264221-296258 GCA_000404065.3 Pinus taeda | reverse complement strand
GTTTGGGTTTTGAAAGATATAATATAAATTACGAAAGAATTTCAAATCTGAAATATTTGTTAGATTTGATGGTTTCTGTAATTTTATTTTCAGTTTTGATTTTGAAATTTTTTTAACTGTATTTGTAAAATTCTATCACTAATGTGAACTTATTTGATCAGGTGAATTTCTGGTTTAATGTATATTTTAATTTGATTTTGTGATAATTAATGGTGTAGTTTAAGTAATAGATGTTTTTGGATTTTTGGAAATACAAATTTGAAAAAAAATGTGAGTTTTTATTATTTAAAATATTTTTTTTATATGCTCAAGAAAAATTATGAAACACTCAAATTTATATACTACATAATTTAAATTTACAATTTTAAAATATTTCACTATATTAATCAAAAAATTCAAAAGAAACACATCATTGTGCTTTAATTAATCTTCAAATGCATTATGTGTGATTAATAATACAGAGTAGGAAGATCCTCTGCGAGAATGTTTGACGTGGCAAAGATGACATACATAGGAAGTTTGCATCTTCTTGCAACTTAGACTTTACATGGTGGTAATTTAAATTGATGTTATCTAATTAATTTAAGTTCTAGAGTTTTTTTGTTAAAATTGGATGAAACAAGTTGGGTTCAGTTAATGTTTTATTTTTTATTTATGTACAAGCCCAATAAACTTTGTAATCAAAACATCATCTTATTAAGTGAAATCATCAAATATTTATATAGAGAGAGAACAATTAGCAAGTCACAAATATCTCGTGGTTTTGCTAATTGAAAAACAAAAATTGCTTAAACTATTAATTCTAATCTAATAATGTTACAATATCCCAAAGGATTAGTTAACATTCCCCCCTTTAATCCGAAGGGACATCTGACATGCCAAGTAACATTATGAACTTTTCAAACTTTTCTCGTCCTAGTGCTTTTGTAAAGTTATCTACTATCGGTTCTGAAGTAGGATAATGTGTCAGATGAATAACTTCGACCTCTAGATAATGTCAAATCAAGTGATATTTTGTGTTAATGTGCTTGCTTCGATCATGAAACTTTGGATTCTTGGCCAACTGAATGGCAAAAGAATTATCGACAATTAAAGGAGTTGAATCTTTTTGTTTCTCCTACAAGTCTTCAAGTATCTTGCAAAGCAAAATGATTTGTTTTGTGGCTTGAGCTGCTACAACATATTCGGCTTCGGTGGCAGAATCAACATGTACATATTGCTTACGTGACCTCCAACTAATGGTTGTTGATCCAAGATTCATCAAATAACCAGAAGTAGAGACTTTGTTCTCTTTATCACTATCAAAGCTAGACTCTGAATATCCAGTGAGATGGAAATCTACAACTTTGGAGTATATGATGCCAAATGTTTGAGTGCCCTTCAAGTATTTCAGCACTATCTTTGTTGCATTCCATTGACCTTCACAAGGTTGATGTATGAACATGGAAAGTATCCCCATAGCAAAAGTAATGTCGAGTCTAGTATTGGTTAAAAAAAGTAAACTTCCAACAAGTTGTTTTTACTTTGTTGGATCATCAAATGCACTTCCTTCAGTGGAAGTAAGTTTCAAATTCTGCTCCATAGGAGTAGAAACAAGGTTACAATATTGCATTTCAAATTTTTTTAATAGCCATCCAATATACTTCTTTTGAGAAATAAAAATGTGCTTGGGTTGTTGATCAACTTACATTCCTAAATAATAATGCAACAAACCCAAATCTATCATGTCAAAAAAATTATGCAGCTCTCTTTTAACAAATGTTATATAATTATTGTTATTCGCAATAATCATCAAATCATCAACATAGACAACTAAATATACAACTGATTTTCCAACCTTCTTGACAAATAAAGTTGCATCATCTAGGTCAAAAATCTTGTAATTTAACTTGAGGAGGCGTTCAGTTAATTTTTCATACCAAGCATAAGATGCTTGTTTCAGTCCATATAATGCCTTTACCAGAATGCATACCTTATTTTCTTTGCCTTTGACAGCAAAACCCTTAGGTTGAAACATGTAGACATCCTCTTTCAAATATCCATTCAAAAATATTGTTTTCACATCCATATGATGTATCTTCCATCCTTTTTGTGTTGCAAGAGAAAACAAAGTTTTGATTGTACCCCATTTCGTTGTAGGAGCAAAAGTATTTGTATAATCAACACCTTCCTCCTGAGCATTGCCTTTGGCTACAAGTATGGCCCTTTATTTGTCAAGTGAACCATCTCCTTTATACTTGAATTTATAGACCCATTTACAACTAATGGGTTTGGTGCCAATAGGAGGATCCACCAACCTCCATGTGTCATTTCTTATAAGGGCATCATATTCTTTCTTTATTGCATCCTTCCATTCATCACAATTAGTAGTTTTTTCTGTTAATTTTCCTTAAGGCAACATTGTTCTTTACTATGATAGTTGCATTTCGCCTTTAATACTTTAAGTTCACCCCATATCATCATTTCATTATTCAGATCTACATTATTATACATCAACATGTGCAATAACATAGAAAGAATCAACATCACCATCATCATCAATGCAGCAGAACCTAGAGACACCAGGATTGGTCCACGACTAAGGCAAAACCCACTATGGGGAAATCCTTGCAAATCTTCTTCTTCTTCTTAGATCAACATAAAAAAGTTACAGCAATGAGTACAACGAGCCTAATATATATGATCAGCAACATGTAACAATAAGCCAGATCTACAGATCTATAGATCTGTCATAACAACAGAGAAACTTAGATCCACCGATCTGCAACAGAGAAACCCAGATCTACAGAACACTGATGTTGAGATGCCAAAACCCCAGATCTGAACTGGGTCGCTCTCATTTGTATTGTCTGTGAGTGACTAAAAACCTCAAAGTCGCACTCACAAAGACATTATCCGAGCGACTATAACAACAAAGTTTCTCCCAAGAGGTCTCTGTGCCTGCGACTATGGCCCTGAACAGAGACTAACCAAAGTCGCTCTCTTATTGGGTTGTCTGAGTGACTAGCAAGTCAAAGTCGCACCCTCACAGTGTTATCTGAGCGACTGAACTAGCAAAGTCGCTCCCTGGACTACCTGAAGCCAGCGACTGAGGACCGGAACCTTTCAATCTGTCTCTAAACCCAAAGTCGCACACTTTTAACTACCTCCCAGCGACCAGAGGACCAAAGTCACTCTATTACCCACTCTATGCCTACAATTGAGGACAAAAAACCGTAGATCTGTCCCAGCAACCGAGATCCAAAATACCCTAACCCAAAGCGAACCTTTCTCCTGTGATCTCAGACCCAATGAGGACTTTCGGCAATGAACCTGTGCGAGCCAAAACAAAGTAGAAGAATAGAAAACATAACTTTAGTGTGTCCAAATGAGCTCGAGGTCACTTCCTTTTATAGGTTGTATTGAGGGTTTACTTGGGGTTAAGAATGACCCAAGTAGTTACCCAAGTGGTTAGAGATGACCCATTTCATAATGAATTAATTAATAAAATAATTTAAAACTTAACTTCCGCTTGACCAAATTGGGTGATCTTTAGGTCAATTTTGATCCTCTTGAAAAGGGGAATCTAATGCAATCATTATCTCAGTCATTTGAGCTATCCAGGGTGGAATTTTACCGCATATGCAAAAATCAACATCTTCAAAACAACTAAGTTCACTAATTGTGGAATAATTATATTCACAATCATGAGAAACATTACCTATATAAGAAAGTTTTGTCTCATAATCATCATATTTGCTTGGAAATTTGCGAATACGAGTGGATCTTCTTAAAGGTTGTTGAAGTGGCTGTGATGGTTGCACATCCTGAAGTACCAGTTCTCCAGGAATGCTTTCTGATTATGCACAAATAACATTATCTTCCAAAATTTCTTCAGTAGAAACATCTTCATGAATTAAAGATGGAAAACAGACATATTGATCCAGAATGGGAAATCCCCCTTCAATATGTGGAACTGTATTTTCATATTCAAAATAAAATTTCTTGAATGCATTTTTTTCTAAATGAGCAAGATGTATATCAACAGTGGAGAAATCTTTTGCAGATTCTAAAAAATGACATCTCTGGCAGGAATAATTTTTTTGTTTTCTTCATCATATACCCTGTATTCTTTTGAAGTATTGGAATAACCCTGAGAAATACACTTTCGACTTCTAGAATTTAATTTGTTTCTTTGATGCTTAGGAATAAGTGCATAACAAGTAGATCAAAAAACTTTAAAATGTTGAACTGCTGGTAATTTGTTGTACCAAAGTTCATATGGTGATTTGTTGTTGATGATAGAACGAGGACATCTATTTTTAATGTATGTTGCATAGAGTATTGCTTCTCCCCAAAACATTAACTTTACATTTTTTAAAAACATCATTGATCTAACCATGTCTTTATCAATTGTCTAATTCAATGCATCCAATTTGTGAGAGATGTTGACTTGAAACTTGATCTCTTTTGAACACATCATTAGAGAAATTTTTAGGTCTAAAATGGGTCTCAAAACAAAAATGTACAACTAAAATCAACTTTATAAGAACCAATAGAATTCAAGATGATGATGCCAACCATGGGGGATGATTCATAATTTTTGGAGGCAAAAAGTAAAAAGATTAACAAATTGTAAAATAATAAAGCTATTTTTTCAACTTATCTCCCTACATTCTTACACATATTTCAAGCGAGAACACTTGTTGGATGCATAATTTAATTCCTCATCCAAGGAGTATCCATGTTACATACTTTCGATGGAACCTGCTACAAAAAAAATTGATAAATACATGAAAGATGTATTTCTCACTTTTCGTGTAGCAATATCCATCGAAAGTATGCAACATGAGTACTCCTTGGATGAAGAATTAAATTATGCATCCAACGAGTGCTCCCGCTCAAAATTTGAGTAAAACCATAGGGAGATAAATTGAAAATACGAGTTGAAAAATTAGTTTTTTTTCTTTTTTTCCCTCTAAAATTTGATGATGTAATCTAATCTTATTTTATTATTTCCACTATTATTTTATAATATTTCTTAAGATGCCTTTTTTAGACCTCAAATTTATGTAATGTCAATGATCACTTTAGAGTCCCCATATGCATCAATCTCTTCAATTGTAAGTCATTTAGCACAAAATAGGATTCTCAAGAGTGTCAGAAGCTTTGCATTATTCTTTGACCCATCTCCACTATACCAGCAAAAATGAAAAAAATGCTTTGGCTTCATTACTATGAATGCCCCCTGCCACATACCCTAAAAGATGAAGCTCCATTGAAAAACCCACCAGATACTTTGCCCATATCCTCTTGACCTCAGATTGTCTTCTTGAAAAATTCTCCTTATTTGGCCCAATCTCCATAAAGTATATCGACATAAAGAACAATCAAGGTTTCATGTTGCATCACGTGGTTTCGACGTTAGAACGAACTCAAATGCCTTGAGACAGATCGAGACATGATTTATTGCCTTATGAACAAATTGAAATACTTTGGAAGTTGTATAGTTGGTTCCGATAACACATATTCATTTGGCACAATGTCAAGTGCCTCAGAGCATAGATGAAAACTCAACCTCAAGTGAATCGCTTTGGAAACTTCACTGCGTGTAGAGTATTTGTTATTTGGTGTAGTTTAATTAACTGATGTTTTTATTTTCTTTGGAACTTGGTGATAAGTTTGTTAAGTAGGCTTGTGATATTACTAAATTTTGATTATTTAAAATAGGTTTAGATTTTTGGAATTTTTTTAAGCATTCTAATTATTTAGGACTTAATATTCTAAACAAATCTCCCTAAAAACAAAAATTATCATGAAAAAGTAAAAAACTAAAATGGTTGGAGTCTTTTTTGGCAGTTTAAAACATAGTTACCACAATTCGACTATACTTGAGAAAAAAACTCGGAAACTCAATTGTTCGATTTGGTTCATTGAATAATACGTCATTCGAAGTTCGGTGCAGGACTAGATAATACAAGGAAAACAATGCACATTTCAATTAAATTTTGGAGGCAAGTTTTTAATGAAATTCATATTAATATATATTAACCTATGACCTAGGATGTATACGAAAAGCTATAGCGTCAATTCGAAGTTCGGTGCAGGACTAGATCATACAGGGAGAACAATGCACATTTCAATGAAATTTTGAAGGCAAGTTTTTAATGAAATTCATGTTAATATATATTAACTTATGGCTTGGGATGTATACCAAAAGTTATAGAATATGTTAGGGCCCATGATATATAAAAAAAAGCTAAAAAATAGGTTAACAGAGAACACAAGTTTGTAAAGGAGAGTATTGATATATGTGTCATTTTTAATGTATAAATTAATCATTTGTAAATAAGTGGGGAGATATATTTATCAAATTTAGATAAAAATAGAAAAAAAATTATGATTTTTTTTCAAGGTGATTTTTTTTTTGGAATTTTGAGTAAGTTCCTCTTTACCTCTTTCCAGATCTTCATCTCAAAAGGGTCCTCAAAAAGGACCTACTCATCACATCTCATCATGGAGGTTAGAAACATCCATATACTCAAATACACATGTAACAATAAACATAATCATCAGATCTATAAGTTAGAAGCATCATAAGTCAAGAAATACTTATCTTCAACGAGAGGTGATCCTCTCCCTCTTGAATCAATCTTCAAGAGCCATAAAAGTCCATGGTCCATATACCAATGTTTTCTTCAAGTATCCAACCAAATCTACTAAGGTTTATCCTATCCGGAACTTCATCAATCTTCCACGAGTGCTTGAGCATATTCACATAGATCATATTCGAGTTTCATACATCAAATCTCAAGAATTTTCCATAAACCAAGATTTTCTCTCCAACCCTAACCTCATATAATACATCAAACCCTAATCATCAAGATGCCTAGGGTTTTATTCAAACCCTGCAATTCTTATAGGTCTCCACCATCCTCTTCTTGCTTCCATCAATGGTGTCATCATTGGGGTGATCTCCATGGTTTTTCTTCAGGCTAGATCTGATACCATGTTAATTTTCCTTAAGGCAACAATGTTCTTTACTATGATAGTTCCATTTCACCATTAATACTTTAAGTTCACCCCATATCATCATTTCATTATTCAGATATACGCTATTATACATCAACATGGGCAATAACATATAAAGAAACAACATCATCATCATCAACAATGCAGCAAAACACAAAGACACCAGGATTGGTCCATGACCAAGGAAAAACCCACTATGGGGAAAACCCTTGAAAATCTTATTCTTCTTCTTAGATCGTCATAAAAAAGTTAAAGCACTAAGTACAATGAGCCCAATACATATTATCACCAACAGGTAACAATAAGCCAGATCTATAGATCTACAGATCTATCATAACAACAGAGAAACTCAAATCCACCGATATGCAACAGAGAAACCTAGATCCACAGATCATTGATGTCGAGATGCCAAAACCCCAGATATGAATTGGGTCGCTCTCATCAGTATTGTCTATGAGCAACTGAAAACTTCAAAGTCGTACTCACAAAGACATTATCTGAGCGACTATAACAACAAAGTCACTCCCAGGAGGTCTCTGTGCCTATGACTATGGCCCTGAACAGAAAAGAACCAAAGTAGCTCTCTTGTTGGGTTGTCCGAGCGATCAACAAGTCAAAGTCACACCCTCATAGTGCTATTCGAGTGACTGAACTGACAAATTCGCTCCCTAGGCTACCTGAAGCCAGTGACCGGGGACTGGAACCTTTCGATCTATCTCTAAACCCAAAGTCACTCCCTCTGAACTGCCTCCCAGTGGCCAGAGGTCCAAATTTGCTCTCTTACCCACTATGTGCCTACAACTGAGGACAAAAAACCTCTTATATGTGCCAGCAACCGAGATCCAAAATACCCTTACCCAGAGCAAACCTTTCTCCTTTGAACTCAGACCCAATGAGGACTTCCGCCAATGAACCTGTGCGAGCCAAAACAATGTAGAAGAATAGAAAACATAACTTGAGTGTGTCCAAATGAGCTTGAGGTCACTTCCTTTTATAGGTTGTCTTGAGGGTTTACTTGGGTTTAAGAATGACCCAAGCAGTTACCCAAGTGGTTAGGACCGACCCATTCCTTAATGAATGAATTAATAAAATAATTTAAAACTTAACTCCTGCTTGACCAAATTGGGTGATCTTTAGGTTCATTTTGGTCCTCTTGAAAAGAGGAATCTAATGCATCATTATCTCGATCATTTGATCTATCCAAGGTAGAATTTTACTGCAGTTGCAAAAATCAACATCTTCAAAACAATTAAGTTCACTAATTGTGGAAAAATTA
The DNA here is from genome assembly GCA_000404065.3 of Pinus taeda. Classification (NCBI taxonomy): domain Eukaryota; kingdom Viridiplantae; phylum Streptophyta; class Pinopsida; order Pinales; family Pinaceae; genus Pinus; species Pinus taeda. The sequence continues at coordinate 287,971 of APFE030434654.1, read as the reverse complement.
TATTCACAATCATGAGAAACATTCCCTGTATAAGAAATTTATTTCTCATAATCATCATATTTTCTTGGAAATTTGTGAATACGAGTGGATCTTCTCAAAGGTTGTTGAAGTGGTTGTGAGGGTTGCACATCCTGAAGTACAGGTTCTCCAGGAACACTTTCTGACTCTGCAGAAATAACAATATCTTCCAAAATTTTAGCAGAAACATCTTCATGAATTAAAGATGGAAAACAAACAGACTGGTCTATAATGGGAACAACCCCCCCCTTTAATATGTGCAACTTTATTTTCATATTCAAAATAAAATTTCTTAAATGCATTTTTTTTTTAAATGAGAAGTGTATCAACAAGTGGAGAAATCTTTTGCAGATTCTAAAAAAATGACATCTCTGGAAGGAATATAATTTTTGTTTTCTTCATCATATAACATGTATGCTTTTGAAGTATTGGAATAACCCTGAAAAATGCACTTTCGACATCTGGAATTTAATTTGTTTCTTTGATGTTTAGGAATAAGTGCATAACAAGTAGATCAAAAAACTTTAAAATGTTGAACTGTTGGTAATTTGTTGTACCAAAGTTCATATGGTGAATTTTTGTTGATGACAAAAGAAGGACATCTATTTTTAATGTATGTTGCACATAGTATTGCTTCTCCCCAAAAGATTAACTTGACATTTTTGAAAAACATCATTGATCTAACCATGTTAAGCAAAGTCTTATTCATCCTTTATGTAACATCATTATGTTGTGGATTATATGGAATAGTTGTTTGGATTTTAATGCCATTATATCTTAAATATTGTTCAAAATATTTAGAAGTGAATTCACCTTGATTATTTGTCCATAATGTACCAATATTATGTTGAGTTTAATTTTTAACCATAGCATGAAATGTTTTAAACATATCAAAAACTTGTGATTTTCCTTCAAAAGATAAACTCAACATATCCTCGAATAGTGATCAATAAAGGTGAGTATATATTTATTTCCATTGGCAGTTGGTACAGACATAGGTCCACATAAATGTGAATGTATGAGACCTAATTTTATAGAATATCTAAAAACAAAACCATGAAATGGTTGTTTACAATGTTTTCCCAAAATGCAAGCATCGAATGGTGTGAGATGTCTTGGAATAGTGGGAGACCTTTAATGTATTGCTCCTTCATAATTCTAATGTTGTTAGAGTTGACGTGACCAAATCTTGCATGACATAACAAACTAGAAGGCAAAAGATTGTTTTGTTGCACTAATAGAGCTAAATTTGTAGCAGATTGTGTAGTAGATGGAGTGCTATTTAATTTCATAAATGTACCTTCTTCTACACTAGTCATAATTATTGAATTATCATTTTCTCTATGGATTTCAATAATGCCATAAAAAAATATGGATTGAATGTCCTTGTTTCTAATAGGAATGAGGGACATTAAGTTCCTTTGCGATTGTGGTATATAAAGAACATCCTTTAAAACATAATCTGCCAAAAGTGGAATCTTTAATCTAATTAACCCAATTCTTGATGGTTTAACTTCATATTTATCAGCAAAATATACAACACTATCAACATTATCACTGAAAATTTCAAAAAGATATTTTCCTAGAAGTCATATGACAGGTAGCACCTGAATCTAATATCCAACTATCCTCCCATGAAGAAAATGAAGTATTAAAAACATTATCAATGTTGAAATTGATTTGAGCAACTATATAACGAGCAGATTATTTTGTTTTTCTTTTGTGAGAAGGTGGTTGCACTTTCTTTTCATTATTTTTTTCTTTCTTTTCATAATTAATCTTCTCCCGATGAATCATACAATTAATTGAACTATGACCAATTTTTCCACATATATAACATCTTATATTTGTTTATTAGATTGAAAATTCTTCTGTCTCTGGTCATTTTGTTGTCTATCACCCTAATTGTTGTTATTTCCCCCCCTTCCTCTAAAATTTCTTCTACCTCGGCCTTTGGGATTCTTGCCATCTCTAGTAGATTCACCTTGTGATTTTTGTTCCTTTCATGCATGCATAAGGTTTCTGTATTTGAATTAGAAACAAACTCTTTCTTCCCAAAATCCTTTTCTCTTTCTGCAATTTTATTCACTAGTTTATCAAAAGTAATATCCTTTAATTGTCCACTAGCTTGGAGAGATTCCAAGTAGTGGGAATATGCAGGGTGCAAGGCTTTGATGAAGGTAGTTAACTGTAAGTCTACTTTAATACTCGTGGCGTCCATATCATGGAAAATAGCCTTAATTTCATAAGCCAAACTCATTGGATCATTGTCCTTGATCTCCAAATTAAATAGTTTCAATAACAACTGAATAATCTCAAATTCTAAATGTGAATCATATAGTTCCTTTAAAATGTCTAATGCTTCATATGTTGTCTTACAGGAATGAATGTATTTGCTTACCTCTTCTGAGACTGATGTTGTAATCATAGCATAAGATTTATTGTTCTTGACTTCCTAGATGGCATGTTGTTTTTCATCATCTGGAGGTTCTGGTGCAATTTTTTTATCATCCGTGACTTTTTTTCCTTAGCAAACATCTTGCCACAAATCATTAAAAACCAATGCACTCTTTAGTTTTCTTATCCATTATGGGTAATTTTCTTTCCAAAAAAGGACAACTCCAACCAGAGAAATTATGGATTTCATTTTTGTAAAATGAGATTAAAAAACTCGAGAAAAAATAATTTAGTTTGGTCTTTAATTGATAAATTGTGTAAATAAAAAATTATATCTGATGTATAACGTGGAGGCTATATACACAGCTTGTATAAAAAATGTAATGTTTTCATCCTAAACGAGGGTGTCAAAACCTATTCAGGACACACACACACACACACATATATTTGTGTGTGTGTGCGTGTGGCTCATAATGGCTTGAGACATCAAAATTAATTAACAAAGAATTTTACAACTAACCTTATGACTGCATCGAGGCTTTTCTCACATGCGCATAACGACTAAATCCAATCAATGATTTGGATCTGCTCTGACAGATCCAACAGTGTACAACAACACAAGGCTTATCATACTTTAACGTGATGTGTGGTCCCAAGATGCAGTTTGAAGAAAACTGCTCAATGTACTAATCGATAGCCCACATTCATTACGAGGGCACCTAGACTGGTTTCAAATACCACGACGTGTGGTGTCGGGGTGGTTTCTAAAACCATCAGTCACGTGCACTGTCAACTGGTCCCATGCAGCAACTCCCGCCAAGTCAAATCACCAACTTTGCAACTCGACCACCTCACACGTTCACAACAAGAACTTGTCCACCTTGCAAAATGTCACTGGAGTTCAAACCAAGCACAATGGATCATTACTCTGGCACTTTCCAAACCACACGCTCTGATACCACTGTACAAGCCTGATAAAATCCAAAATCAAAACATAATCTTATTAATTAAAATCATCAAATATTTATACAAACAAAGAACATTTACCAGATCAAAAGTGTCTAGTGATTTTGCTAACTGTAAATGAAAATAACCTAAACTATTAATTCTAATCTAATAATGTTCCAATATCCCGAAGGATTAATTGACAATTTAAAATCAACTTTTGAATATATAAATGGATAGTACTTTTAAAAATCCCTTAAACATTTTAATTGTGCATAGTTTACATATTAAATATGTAGTTCCAACAGAAACCCTAAGATGGCGACGTTTTACAGAGGAAGCAAGCTAGCAATGGTGGCCGCCAAAGCTCAGCAGCAGAGCCGCACTGCCATGGCCGCAGCGAAAGAAGTAGTGACGTCTGTAGCAGCAGCAGAAGGAGTTACGCAGGTGGTGAAGCGGAGCGAGCTTACGGTGCCAGTGCCCGTTTCAACTGCAAGGCAGAAGTTCCTCGGTGTCTCTGAGGTTAGCCGGATAGAAGCCCTTAAAAAGATCTGGGAGCACATCAAGGCTAACAATCTCCAGACTGCCCGTAAGTCCACAGGCGGGAAGGAGCCGAGGAAGCAGCTTGCAACCAAGGCTGCCCGGAAATCTGCACCAGTGACAGGAGGAGTGAAGAAGCCTCTTCCTCTCTTGAAACAACCAAATCTGCCTGAAGAAACACACGCATTTCAGATCCAAGTCAAACTCTCGGGCAAGACGATGATGCAATGGGTACGTGCAACAGAACTCGTGCAGGATCTTCTGCAAAAACTCGAATGCCAGCTAGGGATCCCCTCCTCTTACCTCAGATTGCTATATAAGGGTAAGCAACTTATGAATCCCCTTCCTCTCTCCTCTTACAGCATTCATAAGGACGCTTCTATTGTGGCATCCTTTCGTTTAAGAGGTGGTTCCATTGGGCAGACCTCCTCTGCCCTTTCTCTCTTATAAAGATGCAATCCGCAAAGACGCTGCCCAACCACAGTCCTCTTCGAAAGCAGCTCAACCTTTCAGGGCTTCAAAGCCTTTTTTGGTAGACAAATCAGAGGAAATTCCTTCCATCAATCTCTCTCGTCCTGAGATTGACGACAGCTACCAGATATTTGCAAAATCCGCTCTCATATGCAAATTTAATGGGTTGTGGCCTCGCACATCATATCTATACCAATGGATCCATTCCAATTGGGCAAAAAAATGTAAGATTTGCTTATGTTCAAAAGAATTCTTCATTGTGGCTTTTGACTTAGATGAAGATTACCATAAGGCCTTAACGGGAGGCCCTTGGTTCTGGGGTTCGGCTGGGCTTTTTCTCACCCCTTGGTTTCCAGACTTCGACCCTTCTACAACTGTCATCACCAAGCTTCCCATTTGGGTTAGGCTCCCGAATCTTCCGACACATCTATGGCATACTGCTGTCTTCTTAGCCATTGGAAACACTTTAGGACGCTACCTGGCTATAGATTCTTCAAGAAGGGAAAATGGACTATACACCTATGGTAGAATTTGTGCAGAAATAGATATGAGCAAAGGATTGTCGGATCAGATTAATCTCAAGATTGGAGATTTCCACTAGACTCAAACCTTGGATTATGAGAATACAGCCTTCTGCTGCCGCCATTGTCATCAAATGGGGCACCTCTAGAGCACATGTACCCAGTTCCTCGACAAAAAGAAGAATCTGAATCGCAAACCCAAATCCAAGAGCTGGAATCCCTATGTGCCTCCCCCTCCTATGGACAATACAGATTCCTCCAGCTCAGATGAGGAGGAAATTGAAGCAGATGGGCAGAATGATGAGTTTCCGCTGAACGCTCCCTCGGTCGGTCTGGCAGTCCCCTCTGCCCCTCAGTTCTCTCAGAAACGTTCTCATTTATCTTTGTCCTCGGACTCTGATAAGGATATTACGCCGCCTGAGCAGAATAGTCTACAACTTGTTATGACGCAGCCAAACTCCACTGAATGGGTCAAAGTAAGCAAGAAAAAAGGCAAAAAATGTCGTGTGGCAATAACTGCCCTCTCGGGGTAGATTTCTCTGCTCAAATTCTAGCTTTTTGTATTCTCGTGTTCTCCATGGCCCTTTCCCTGTTTGTCTCTAAGGAGCGAGGTAGATAGCTTATCTCCTTTGGCTCCCATGCTTTTCTGCTTCACTTGCATGCAAGCTTGATTGGAATATTTTTCTTATCTTAATAGAATTAGTCTTTATTCAAAGAAAAAAAAATAAAAAATAAAATAAAATAAAAATAAAATAAATAATAAATAAATATAAATAAAATATAAATATAATATAAATATAAATTAATAAATAAAAATTAAAAAATAAATAAAATTATATATATATAATAAAATAAAATAAAAAAATTAAATTAAATTAAAATTAAAAAATTAAAAATAAATAAAAAAAAAAATATAAAATATAAAATGAAAAAAAAATAAAAAAATATGTAGTTCCAACAAATTCCTATGAAATTTTAGATAAACTTATCGAAAAATATGATAAAAAAATTCCAAAACTGTAAATAATTAAATTTTTTTTCAATAAGAAAAATTTCCCATATTTTCATTAAAAAAAAAGCAGCTACATTTTCATGGATTTATCTCATCCCCTTACAATCTTGTATTCCATTTCTATCCTTCAAAACTTTATTGTTGACATTTTTCCCTCATGGATCATCCATCTTTATCATTTGTTCTTACATTTGTTTCAACTCACTATTACAATTATGGCTTCATCTAGCAATATTACCCTTTCTAGTTTCTGCAAGGATGTAAACGATCTATCAAAAGTATGGCTATAGAAAACGACTTGAAATATAAACCTATTAAAAAAGACACCATTATTAAATAGTCTATTATTGTTTTCATATTTTAATGATCCCTGAACACTGAAAGGCACTTCCTTCAAAGGCTATTGATCTTGTCCGAATCACACCAACACCATTTTTTGATAGACCCTCAGTGACTTGATTATGTTCTTTGAAGATATGTGAAAAAGAAATCCTCTTGAATGTCTTTGTCAATTGTCTGATTCAACGCATCCAATTTGTGAGAGATGTTGACTTGAAACTTGATCTCTTTTGAATGCATCATTAGAGAAATTTTGAGGTCTAAAATGGGTCTCAAAACAAAAATGTACAACTAAAATCAACTTTATAAGAACCAATAGAATTAAAGATGATAGATGTCAACCATGGGGGACGATTCATAATTTTTGGAGTAAAAAAGAAAAATATTAAAAAATAATAAAACTATTTTTTCAAATCATATTTTTAACTTATCTTCCTCTGTTTTTACTCAGATTTCGAGCTGGAACACTTGTTGGATGCATAATTTAATTCCTCATCCAAAGAGTACCCATGTTACATACTTTCGATGGAACCTACTACAAAAAAATTGATAAATACATGAAAAATGTATTTCTCACTTTCCATGTAGCAAGATCCATCGAAAGTATGCAACATGAATACTCCTTGGAGGAAGAATTAAATTATGCATCAACGAGTGTTCTCGCTCGAAATTTGAGTAAAACCGTAGGGAGATAAATTGAAAATACGAGTTAAAAAAATAGTTTTTTTTTTTTTTTTTTTTTTTCAAATTTAATGATGTAATCTAATCTTATTTTATTATTTCCACTATTATTTTATAACATTCCTTAAAAAGCCCTTTTTATAGTCCCCATATGCATCAATCTCTTCAATTATAAATCATTTAGCAAAAAATAAAAATTTCAAAAATACCAGAAACTTTGCACTATTATTTAACCAGCTCCACTATACCAACAACAATGAAAAAATATTTTAACTTCATTACTATGAACGCACCCTGCCACATACCCTAAAAGATGAAGCTCCATAAAAAAAACCATTGGATACTTTGCCCATATCCTCTTGACCTCACATTGTCCTCTTGAAAAATTCTCCTTATTTGGTCCAATCTCCATGAAGTATGTCGATATCAAAAACAATCAAGGTTGCATGTTGCATCACGTGATTTCGACGTTGGAACAAACTCAAATGCCTTGAGCCAGATCGAGACATGATTTATTGCCTTATGAACAAATCGAAATAAAACTCAACCTCAAGTGAATCGCTCTACAAACTGTGTTGTGGGTATTTGTTATTTGGTATAGTTTAATTAATTGAGGTTTGTGTATTTGGTGTAGTTTAATTAATTGATGTTTTTATTTTCTTTGGAATTTGGTGATAAGTTCATTAAGTTGGTTTGTGATATTATTGGATTTTGATTATTTAAAATAGGTTTAGTTTTATGGAATTTTTAAAAATATTTTAACTAAATTTTACTAAATAAAAAAATATCATGAAAAAAAAGGTAAAAAACTTAAATGGTTAGAGTTAATTTTTGTAGTTTAAAATATAGTTATCAAATTCCACTGTATTGATAATCGGTGCAGGACTAGATAATACAAGGCGAACAATGCACATTTCAATGAAATTTTGGAGGCAAGTTTTTAATGAAATTCATGTTAATATATATTAATTTTTTACTTACGATGTATACGAAAAGCTATAGCGTCGATTCGAAGTTCGGTGCAGGACTAGATGGGAGAACAACTCACATTTCAATGAAATTTTGAAGGCAAGTTTTTAATGAAATTCATATTAATATATATTAACTTTTTTCAGAGGGGTTAATATATATTAACTTATGAGCGGTTAATATATATTAACTTATGGCTCGAGATATATACCAAAAGTTATAGAATATGTTAGGGCTATGATATATACAAAACCTAAAAAATAGGTTAACATAGAACGCAACTTTGTAAAGTACAGTATTGATATGTGTTATTTTTAATGTAAAAATTAATAATGTATAAATATGTAGGGAGATATATTTATGAAATTTAGATAAAAATGGAAAAAAAAAAATAATAATGATTTTTTTAAAGGTGATTTTTTTTTTTGGAATTTTGAGTAAGTATAAAATTGTAAGACTTTATCTTATTATGTTATAAAAAATAAAAGATGTTAGTAACTTAAAATACATGATAATATAGAATTTGCATGATTATGTGTAATATGGAATTTGTATAGAAATTCAGTTTATTGAACATCAAATTATATAATCTATAAAATAGTTAGTTATATGAATGAATACAAAAATTTCCACAACTTGTTATTTTAAATGTAAAACTATAAACCTTGTTCTTATATATAATTTTATTTGCAATAAACAATTTTTAAAAAAGTTTTTGAGGTTATCAAAAGTATAAGTTTTCCATTTCATTTTTTAATATTGAAAAAATAATATATTTGAATAGTTATAAGAGAGATACTTCCAAAAATTTTCAATATTAAATTTTAAGCAATTTGATTTTTTCTTTTAATTAATGAATTTCAAATTGGAACTTTGTAACTATAGTTTAAAATAGCTATCATTGTGATATTATGCTCAATTTATGTTGTTTTGGCATATCAATTTAAGTGTGAACTTAGATAATGGATATGGCATATCAATTGAAATCTAAATCTAAATCTAAATATAAATCAAATAAATGTTTTTGAAATCTCAATTAAAATTTCAAAATTATTAATGGTTGTAAATTTATTTCCACTATAAACAAGGGGAGCTGCGAAGCAGCAAGTCCCTGCCAGTGCATGAGAGTCAAGTGCCTATGTGGGCCCTCGCATGAGAGCCAAGTGGCTCACTTGGGTCGATGAAGAGTCTCAGGCTAGATAGCTACAATCTCTAGAGTCAATCCGACTACCAACATCACGAACATAAGGAACTGGGTCTCGTTATGGATATGGATCTGAACCCGCTTTTGCAGGTGATCTTTTATGCATAAAATAGCCTAAAGATGAGCTAACCAACGTAATCGCCCACTGGTTGTCCTTCCCCACTGGTTCTATAGGCAAGTGCCTACATGAAGTCATAAGGCAAACATGAAGTTAATAACACCTGACTGGACATTTCCCCAATTTACAAGTGCAGTATTTGGTGAGGAACTTAACGATCTAAGTAATTCCTTTGTGCAGCAGGATGTGGACTAGCGATGAGTTGCAGTACCAATTGAAGTTTCTGTGTTTATGTAAGTATTGTAGATAACAATTTGTCCAATGCTTTTTCAGGTACAGCGAGGAACTGTTGAGGTACATCCATCCTTACACAAGTCCATTGTTTCAAAAATTGCAAGCAACATTTAATCAAAAGTGAATATTATATCGCTGAGATTGAAGGGATATATATTCGGAATGTTTTTATGTTAGCAGGGTGTAAATCCATTGATGTTCCTGTTTGCGTTAATTGGGAATGCAGCCTACGTAGCCAGGTAATTCTACTGTCTTTCTTTTGGTCATAGAATTGGATTGTTTCACTTCTAAAGAATTAGTCTATTCTGAGAAAGAAGTAGCTGATGTATCTGCGAAATCTGGTTGTGGGTGTATATCGCAGCATTCTGGTAAAGACATTGGAATGGAAAGAATTGAAGCCAAATATGCCATGGCTGGTGGATGCTGCAGCCTGTGTGCTTTTAGATATTTTTGTATCCTTTGGCAACATAGCGCTACAGAGTTGTGTTAAACATAATAAGTTCACTGATCTGTCAAATGGTAGAATCGATTATAGCATTCCCCTTCAACAATTTTTAATGCCCTGAAGAATCCTTAACGAAGATTTATGCAGATTCTCGCTCAGATCATCTATTATAGGACGAGAAAAGATGATCAACGAGCTTATTCAAAGCTAAAAAGTATTGTTCAAAGTGCCCGCCGAGCTCGGTAAGATCTTCAAAGTTTAGGCAAGTAATATTTCTTACATCCAAGGTATGCTAATTTATATATATATATCACTTTTTGTTTATCAAAAAAATTATAGTGTGACACAATTTAATTATAGTTACTATAATTTAATTTAAAGAGTATCCAAATTTAACAATAATAATATGTGATTCAGAAGGAGAATAAGAATCCAGACCCTATGTGGGCCCTCCCATGAGAGCCAAGTGCCTATGTGGGCCCTCGAATGAGAGCCAAGTGCCTCACCTGTCCGTCCTTCTGCGAACATGTTTATATCGGACTTGCGAGGTGTCTCAAAGCCTTCGCTCCTCAATGTAAAGTGTCATTAAACCGAATAGCTAATTTTGTTCAGGAAGAAGAGCTGCAATGCAATGCAAGGCATTTGCCATCTGTCTTAGCAGTTTCGACACTGTAGAACGCAGTTGATGCGGTGAAAGCCGGTATCAACGAGAATCTAAAACAACTGATGGACGCACACAATTTTCATTTGCCACCTGACTGGACATTTCCCCAATTTACAAGTGCAGTATTTGGAGAGGAACTTAACGATCTAAGTAATTCCTTTGTGCAGCAGGATGTGGACTAGCGATGAGTTGCAGTACCAATTGAAGTTTCCGTGTTTATGTAAGTATTGTAGATAACAATTTGTCCAATGCTTTTTCAGGTACAACGAGGAACTGTTGAGGTACATCCATCCTTACACAAGTCCATTGTTTCAAAAATTGCAAGCAACATTTAATCAAAAGTGAATATTATATCGCTGAGATTGAAGGGATATATATTCGGAATGTTTTTATGTTAGCAGGGTCTAAATCCATTGATGTTCCTGTTTGCGTTAATTGGAAATGCAGCCTACATAGCCAGGTAATTCTACTGTCTTTCTTTTGGTCATAGAATTGGATTGTTTCACTTCTAAATAATTAGTCTATTCTGAGAAAGAAGTAGCTGATGTATCTGTGAAATCTGGTTGTGGGTGTATATCGCAGCATTCTAGTAAAGACATTGGAATGGAAAGAATTGAAGCCAAATATGCCATGGCTGGTGGATGCTGCAGCCTGTGTGCTTTTAGATATTTTTGTATCCTTTGGCAACATAGCGCTACAGAGTTGTGTTAAACATAATAAGTTCACTGATCTGTCAAATGGTAGAATTGATTATATCATTCCCCTTCAACAGTTTTAAATGCCCTGAAGAATCCTAACGAAGATTTATGCTGATTCTCGCTCAGTTCATCTATTATAGGACGAGAAAAGATGATCAGCATGAAGATAACATTAATGGAAATTACGAGGCAATAAAGTCATAGCAGTACAGCACATGGAACACATCTTAGTATCTCAGTGGATGGCTACTGTGCTGTATTCAACATTCAGTCCCAACTTTAAATGATGTTTGGACATGATAGTAAGGTAAGCTGATGGTTTAACTACTGATTATTATCAACTCAATTTGCATTTGAACCTGAGTATAACTTTATTCTACAGTTCCTCTTTCTTGTCCTCGTATAAAGAGCTATGTTCAGATGTGTTCCAAAGCAATCAACCTTCTTCAAACGAAGTTTGTAATATTATGTGGACAGCTTTTCTCCACTGCCATACTTTTCCATCTGGAAAGAGTTAGAATCTATTTGAAAAAATTGAATGTTTTGCACAGTAGTAATTATTCTTTAGCAGGAAACGATGTATACAAACAAAATTGTTTAATGTAATTAGTGATTTTTTTTTTCATATATTTCTGCTTCTAACTAAATATGGAACTTGGCATTGGCTTTTTCAATGTTTTGATTATTTCAACTTGCCTTCAAAAAAAATTAACATTTGATTATTGATATAGAATTAGAAATTAGCTGGTTTTTTTTTTTTTATGGAAAGGAGTAATGAATTCAGATCGATATATACAGATTTATGTGCTAATTCTTGGACCTTCCTTTCTCGACTGTTCTAGCAAAGCATTTCAGCTCGGGAGCTCTTCTGTTCTTTGGCTTTCACCTTCTCCGCGAACATTGTGGGCTGGGTTCAATGCTGCTGCTGCTTCATCCTACCGCTGGTGATCGACCTTGCCTCATGACCCCCGGCAAGCTTCTAACAGACCCTCCACCTTTGGCTAGCAATAACAAACAGATCATATCTCATGAACCCAGATGGAGATAAACCCAGATGCAGCAGAACCAAGCATTCATCAATCAGATCCCCGAATGAATAGATCACCCTTCAGCTCAAGCATCAAGCTCATGACCCATAATATCACCCCAGAAGCTCCTGGATGGAGATGCTGAATCACCCCTTCCTTTCCTCAAAGCTCATGTGTTCAGATCTAACGCCAAAAACATAAGCCTGTCTGAAGTAGGGTGGGGTGCGGGGAGATATTGGGCATTTTTGGTTGGGGGAGACCAAAAATGTTAAGGCAAGCAAGATGCTTTGCTTTCATTTTAAGGCAGGCAAGTAAAGTTGGTTGCTCTCATGCAAACTACAATTTTGACACGGCACGGCAGGGATTGTTTGACACGGCAGGCAATTTTGACACGGCAGGGCAGCCATGGTTTGACATAGCACAGATGACGTGTCCCCAGACTGTAATGTGAATTTCAATTTATACGCCATACGATTTCTTAACATTAAATGTTGCAGATTAATGCTAAGGCAAAGATAGCATTACTTCATGAAGCTGTCAGGTTGTTCTAATTACTTGTACTTCTCCCAATTTTTCCTAACTTTTGAGCCTGTATACCTCGTTTTGAGGCCAAATAAGATAAAGATTTCATTGATTAGTTAAAAACATAAGAAAATAAAAAATATTGTATTGGTTAATGTGTCATTTCAGAATACTTTGCTTTAAGTTAAAATGTCCTTATTGATTATCGTATCAAACTAATACAAAAACTAAAAATCAATTACTATAGTCCCTGAGAGTAACTAAAAACAATTAAAACACTCACCTATTAAATTTCTTAGAAAACTTATAATTAAATTCCAATCAGAATTTTGCTTCGCAAAGAAATTGTGACCTCTTTATACAGGCCGTCTTTATTTTTTAACACTGTATCTGATGGGGATATTCCATCACTATAATTACCACTAACCGGTGCTGGTACTTGGCAGATAGTTATAGACCGACAGACGTGGGCCTTTAAACTAATGTTTTCCCGCCGACAAGTTACCCACTATCATTTAAAAGAGTAGTTTTGGGGGGCGCGCAATATCTCGATATTGATGCGACCCAGCGTGCCTGGTGGCCCGCTCTTTAATTTCACATCGAATGTTCGTATTTCCTCACATTACTTCCCTCCATTCAATGCAAATGCAAATTGCGATCCGCCCTTTCATTTGAAAATTTCAAATTTCTCCATATTCGGTTTCCAGGCATCATTAGCTGATTGAAAAAGCCAAAAACCTGTTGCGAAAATTCGGCGTTTGCAACTCGGCTCGTAATGTAATTAATTAATAAAGTTGATTAAATATATTCCTTGACTGGTGACCACCTATAGAATCTAGAGCCACAGCTCGAGAAAAAAGCACAACACTCATGGGGTGTTTTGACTTAAATGTTAGGTCCCCTGTTTGGACTTGTGAATTTGTTTTCGTGAAATTTCTAGTTATTAATTAATTTTGGTGCAGTGTAATTACAAATGTTTTGGTTTTTCCGGTTAAAATTTAAATATTTAATTTTGAAAAAAATTGTAAATTTTTAATATTGAAAATGTATTTTTGAATATAACAAATTAATTTTTCCAAATATTTTACGAATTTCTCTAAATTATATCACGTAAAGTTTATAAGTCAAGAACCACAAATTTTTATTATTGTAAACCAGCTCAATTACTCTTTATTTAAAAATAAAATATAACTAATAAATATATATTCAATTAATCACGATTGCACCAATTTAAATAGTAAAATTAGTTAAATATGTTTTAAAAAATAATTAATTATTATTGTAAAAATTAATAATAATAATATGGATTTTAATAAAAATATTATTAAGCCCTATGAATAATACTAAGTCCTAGGAAGTTTATTATAAATGTTGTCAATAATATTAAACCTTACGAATAACATACAATTAATAAAATTAAGGGAGTGATATTATAAACCCAAAGAAATATACTAAAAAGCCAAACACATTACAAATCCAAGGGATTTATATTAGGAGTTCTTTTTAGTGCGACTTTTTGGAGTTTTCGGCGTCGGAATCCAGTGGAAACATTTGTGGTCAAATCTTGATTTGTGTTATTTAAACTAGTTTGTTTGAATGTATATATGGATTCGCCACCCTGAAAAACCCCTAGGGCACTTCTATTGTGTAGGGGTTAACTTCTATTGTGTAGGGGTTACCCATCAAACTTGTGATTTCGATGAATTCTTGCTGGATTTTAGAGAAATTAGACCGAGAAAATCCATCGGAAAAGCTTCCAAAAAGTCACACTAAAGAGAATTATTTTATATTAAACTCAAACGATCTATATTATAAACCAACATATATGCAACGTTTGAGCATGAGCATGATGGATTTCCATATGAAGTCAATCTTTGTATAAAAGAAAATAAAATAAGAAGGGCCTTGTATAAATTTATCTTCTCTTTCTCTTTTTTTTGTAAATAGTTTTTTTTTTCAAAAAATATAAAAAATGCAACGTAAAAAAAAAAGTAAAATAATAATAAAAATATGTAAGTCGGAGGTCGGAGGTTGGACCTTTGTATTTCATAAAATTATTACTCGGGTTACCAACATTTTGACTCCCACCTAAACCGAGGTCAAGCTCCATACTCAAATAAAATGAAAGAACATTCTTCACACCCGACCTCCTGACTATCGACTTCCATCTCACCCCGACTATGCTCCACGTCAGGATCGCGGTCTCTGCTTGCAGAAATTTTATTTTAACATCATCCCGACTTCCGACTACCTGAATGGCTACCACTACCTGACTTCTGGCTACCTGACTTTTGACTACCTGACTAGCTTCAATTTAACATCATCCCGATTTCTGACTATCCAACTAGGAATAAAATATTATATTTACTGGTTTACCTGCCGACCATAATTTTCTTATAGGTTTCTTTTATTTTTTTCTAAATTAACTCCCAAATGACAATCAATTATGTTTCACTAAAACATCCCTCGAACTCCAACCATGCAACCTCACCTCGATTATATAAGTATTTTAAACCCAAGGTATCAGTGAACCCAAGGGATTCATACTAAACACATTAGAATTCATATTTTAGACCCTATTAATTTTATTATAAATCCAGTGAATAATATTAAACCCTACAAATATCAACCCTTAGATTAATAAGGCTAAGGGAGTAAATAAGAAGGACCATATATAAAAAATTATCTCTATTTTTCTCTTCTTTTTATAAATAGTTTTTTTTTCAAAAACCTAAAAAAATATTTGCAACACTAATATTCAAAAAAATAAAAAATATTCAAATATGCAAGTCGGAGGTTGGGCATTTCTATTTCATAAAAACATTTGACAAGTTTTCGACCTTCCAACTCCCGCCTACAGTGGGATCTGGCAACATAGTCGAACAAAACGAAAGAATGTTCTTTGCACTTGACCTCTCAATAACCAACATACATCTTACTTACTACACTAGAGGTCGGGGTATAGCATGTTGATTTCCGACTACCTGACTAGATTTCACTATGACTAGGAATAAAATATTTTATTTATCAGTTTGCATGCCAACCATAGTTTTCTTTTAGATTTCTTTACTTTTAAAAAAAATTAACTCCCAAATGGCAATCTGATATGTTTGAAAAAAACATTCCCCAAACTCTTACCATGCAACCTCACCTCAATTTTCGCACAGAAGTGGTTGAAACGTCTCATCACTTTAATGAATAATTAACACATTTCATGTAAATTTATTGTTGCACATCCCGAGGGTTTAAACAAAATTTAGCAACTTTCCTACTTTCCGCTTTCTATTTTGCAATCTCTTCTCTAGATATTGTTTACATTGGTTCTCTGAAACTTACCTCTCATTACAAACAAACAAGTTCAAATTGACTACAAGGCTTCTAATTTCTAGTAAACATGCACTGTCATAGAGAATTGCATTACTAAATTTGATATTTCTTCTAGAAAGTTGAATTTTTTTATATTCATTTTTAGGGCATAACATGGGAAAGAAAGGTAAATATACAAAATTAAAGCAAGTTATTAAACAATTTAATGAACACCTAAAGGGAGCTAAAAATCTAGAACCAGAAGATTGCAATGTCAACCCAACTCTCATTTCTGACACCACCTTCAAAACCCAGATGGCAAGTATGATGATGTGTGAAGAAATTTATAATTTCTTTGAGAATATAAGCTATTTCAAACTTCAAATCAGAAGAAAAACACTCAGTTTGAAAAAAATAGAGGTACAAAATTGCACACAATTTATGCTAGAGTGAAAACATTTCCTTATTATGACATGGTTGCATGGGTCATGCGACATCTAGATTTTCCTACCCGAACTATAGCAGATTGCAACAAAAATGTTATAGCCTCTTGGAATTTGCAAATACTTTTAGCAATTTACAAGCTTAGTCCTCTCAAAGTTTTATTAAACACTCAGTGTTTAGATAACTTCAACAACACAGTATTCAAGAAGTGTGAAGCGAATTATGATAAAGTTGTCAAACATTGGTTATGAGAAGATAGAGAAGGCTTCAAACTTAATTCATCAAAAGAATATTTGGTTGTCGTTTTCAAAAGACCTGTTAGGTTCCTCATCAAAATGTTGTCCCATTTATATGGAGAGAAAGACCTTAAGCATTTCAAATTGCAATGGATGGCTTTAATACACAACTGACCCAATGATTCAAAGCATTTCACTTAGGTTGATATTCTTTATCAGAATTTAATAAATTCCCTTAAGCTTTCCATTTTGTCTCCTCCGGGATATGATCAGTCGTTTTGCATGTCAGCCTATATTATGGAAATTATAATTATTTATGTTCTATTTCCTTTGATGAAATGGAATTACCCAGTTGATCAACCACTGTCTATTCAAAATTATGCCCCTATTTTGTGGGAAAGTAACTTCAAATTCCATTTTTATGAAATTTGTAATCGCATGATGATCTCTTTCCATCATATTATGTTTGGAGAAAAGCCTCCTAGGGTTAGTGAAGGCCTTAAAGAGGTATCAGAAAAAATAGGAGACTGGTTTGTGGAATAATTATTCACGTATATCAGAGTCCATGGAAGTGAAGTTGGCCCTCATATTCTTCCTAGATATATTCCATAGAGGATTGCTTTAAGAGAGTTAGCCAATCAAATTGCCTTAAATGGTCAAGCTCAGAAATGAGAAACTTCATAAAAAAATCTGGCTGAACTTCCCAATTAACTTTGGAAAAATTTGCCTCAAGGACTGAGGACATGCATTTAAGGAGGCTCGAGAACTAAACCATGTTTGGTTTTATTTATTGCCCTTTCATGACTCTTATCCATAAGGCTCTCAGCTACTTCAAAACCTACACACGCCAAAAGCCTTTTCCTAATGTTTGTTTTAAAGCTCCAGAGGCAAGCACAACAAATGTAAGAACTATTAAAGAAAAAGAGTCAGATATAGAGATAGACTAACAGGGTCAAAGGAACACATAAGTCAAAGGTCAGAAACAACGGACCAGAGAAAGAACATATAAAAAAAAAATAGAGTTTCTTTGGAAACAATAACATTATTATTGACTGCCTAGATGGCATCAACAAGGCACATACAAATTCGAAGAAAATTGATGAGGAACTCAAATATATGCAAATTGATATAAATAAAAGTGAGCAAATTACTAGCACCCCTCTATCAACATTGATTTCTTTTTCTAGCAGAGAAAAAGAGTTTCTTGAGCAGCAAGAACAAAGTACCAATATATCTATTCCACATACTTGTCATGACACATCCATGACTCCAATTTCTATGAAAATCCCTCTCGATTCTTTTTTATTTAAACCTGTCACTGACATAGAAACTATTCCTAAAAGTGTTCCATCCTTGACTGGATATTACTTTAATGCACAAACTAAGTCAGTTGTCAGACCTGTGAGAAACCCTCGACCTGTGAGAAACCCTAGGAAACAAACAT
Organism: Pinus taeda; assembly: GCA_000404065.3. NCBI lineage: Eukaryota > Viridiplantae > Streptophyta > Pinopsida > Pinales > Pinaceae > Pinus > Pinus taeda. Next base: position 269,735 of record APFE030434654.1, on the reverse strand, counting down.
TTCCTTATGTTTCTCAACACGGCCATCAGTTGCCTGCTTTACCTTATAAAAACATATGGAACTCACCACTAACTTGCCCTGAGGCCTTGGGACAACATCCCACACAATGTTATGAATGATAGAGTCATACTCCTCTACCATTGCATCAACCCAGACTGGTTGCTGCACTGCCTCCTCAAATGAAGAATGTTCGGTATCTACACACTCCCCAACCAGAGCCATTTACCCAGTGTATCGATCGGGAAACCTCCTCTGTCTGCGCTGAGAAGATGGTTGTCCCACATTCTCCTGTGCATCCAACATCAACCTGTCAGCTTCCCTTGAGTGTTTCCACCCATCTCTAGAAGTATCAGCATGAGTGGATGTATCCACTCCCGAATCCTCTGCATGTGGCTGCTCCGCATCAATCTGAGGCTCCTCCTCCATAGGAATTGAAAGTTCCTCCTCTTCATTTTACTTGAACTTCAGATCCCTGCGTACCACTGTCCTCTGAGTGAAAATTAGGTACAACCAATAGTTGTGTGGTGTATCCGTGTACCCCACAAGTATTCCCAACTCAACTGTTGGGTCTAGCTTCTTCCTGGCATCTTTGGTCACATGACAGTAAACTGATGATCCAAAGATTCAGAAGTGACTTACATCAGGTCGCTTCCCGGAAAATGCCTCCATAGATGTCTTCATCCTCAATATATGGTGTGGGCTTCTGTTATGCAAGTATACTATTGTATTGCATGCCTCAGCCCACAAATGTAGTGGTAGGATTTGGTCATGCAACATTGCTCAGGCTGCTCCCACAATCGATCCGTTCTTCCTTTCAGCCACCCCATTCTGTTGTGGGTTATGGGGTGCCGTCGATTCCCGTTTAATTCCTTCTACAGCGCAAAAGTCTTTAAACTGTTGGGAGACATACTCTCCACCATTGTCGCTACGCAAGGCTTTTATTTTCTTTCCAGATTCTTTCTCTGCTAAGGCTTTAAACTCACAAAACCTCAAGAAGGTCTGATCCTTGTTTTGCATAAAGTAGATCCAGCATCTACGAGAAAAATCATCAATAAAAATAACATAGTACCTTTGTTTAGTCGTGGAGGCTATAGAGAATGGTCCACAAACATCTGAGTGAACTCACTCTAGGATTGCTCCAGCTTTACTGTCTCAATCCAGAAAGGAAGATTTCACATACTTACCCAAGGTACAACCTTTGCATGTATTCGTCTACTTAAGTTTTCCCTTGGGTAATCCGGTAGAAATATGTTGCATGATCTTCAGGGCTCCATGGTGCAAGTGGCCCGGTCTTTTATGCCATAGCTCGCCAACATCTTGGCTCTGCACCATCTCAGCTTTGGAACTCAATGCAGCACAGTCGTCTACCTCCAGCTTCTAGAGATTCTTTACTCGAATCCCAATTCGCTTTGTCTGTCCAGTACCGATATGCCTCAGGAATACCTTTCCTTTACTAAAGACTACATCATAGCTTTTATCTTCTAGCATAGCGATAGACACAAGATTCTTCTTCAGACCTAGTACATACTTTACATCAATCAGGGTGAGGGGAGCTCCATGCTCCCTCTGAAACACAACCGTACCTTCACCTGAAACATGGTACTTTCCATCATCGCCCATCTCGATCCGCATCTGGAGATCCTTCTCCTCCAAGGTACTAAAAAGATTCTTGTCACTTGACATGTGGAATGAAGCTCCACTATCCAAGTACCACACACATCCCACCATGGATGAAACCATGCATGCAATAAGCAATAAATCCAACTCAAACTGTGAGGCCAGTGCCTCACTATCAGATCCCTTCGAGGAACCCTTCTTGGATTTCTTCTGTGGACAATTTGTAGCATAATGGCCTACTTCATGATAATGAAAGCATCGCACTTTCGATTTGTCAATCTTCTTCCCACCATGGGAAGAACCAGATTTGGGATGGGATGCCTTCCCTTTACCTTTCCTCGCCTTACTCACTAAGGCTATATTTTCCTCATCATCTTGCTTCGATGAGAATCCATCTCTGGTGCTTCTTCTTATTTACTCCTACATCAGATCCGACCAAAGTCGTTCCCAATCTAGCAGTTTTTCTCTTCCATTAATCGAGTCTTGGTAGCTATGCCAGCTCTTAGGAAGACCAAGGAGTGCAAGACTCACCATGTCATCATCAGCAGTCGTGATCCCTACACTTCCAAGCTCATCCCTGCAGGTGGTGAGCTTGTTCAGAGATGTAGAGATCGTGCTGCCCTTTTCACACTTGATCTTACGAAGCTTGTCTTTCAGTGCCACCTTCCTCTGAGCACTGTTGTTCTGATATAGATCTTTCAATGTTTTCCACATCAAAAATGATGTCTCCTTCCCATGAAGGCTCGAGACAATGTGGTCTCGAACTCCCTTTAGGAGGATTCCCCTTGTTCTAGCCACACATTTCTTCCATTCCGCCAGTTGAGTAGCATCAGTCGGCTTGGGGACTTCTTGATCAATGAAGTTCTTCAGACCGTTATCCTCTAATACTGCCTCCATGCGATCCTTCCAAGCTATATAATTCGAGTTGCCATCAAGGGCATACTCGAGTCTTAAACCGTTGAATGCCATTGGTGAAATTGAGATGTGATAAGAACTCAATTTCCATATTCAGGAACCAAAAACTTCGTACTCCTTCTTCTTGTATATTGTTCTTCACCTTGATCACCTTTGCTCTGATACCATGTATAAATTCCCACTGTAGAGCAACAAATTATGCAATATACTAAAACATAATACAAGATCTACTTCTACAACACTTTGCAGAAGCTTAATCGAATTGAGCAAGATCAAGAGAACACATATAACTGAAAATGAAAAATCAATCACACATAACATAGAAGAAATGACCCGGGGAAAGCCTCAACCTAAAACCCCAATCTTTGTATTATCATACAAGTGGAAATATTGTTCAAGTTACAAAAAAAATCAGCTCTCAAGCTATCCTTCTCTCTCTGCAATCAAACAATACAACTCACAGTCTGAATACACATAGCATATGTCCTCCTCAAGCCCTCTAAGCCTCCTATTTCCTTGCACAATTTTTCTTGGGGTCTAGTGAAGCCACGTGTGAATTGGCCTCATCACACTCACAAAACTTGAAGAAGTAACTGCACAATCCTCAAGGAAAAAATTCCTCCTGCATGCAAGGAATATTCACAATGGTATATTCTAGCAATTGATAGTACACTACCCCTCCATCTGATCTCAACTGGGTCTCTGTCTGAACTAACATGCATGAGTTATTTATGAGAGAATATCCAGTTATCTAAAGTGCAGTAGTTACATGCATGCATGCATTAACTAACTGAACTCACATTAATTCAACAAACTGTTTGAATTAATCTAACTAGACTTGACTCAGTGAACTGAGCCAACTAATTACAAATCAATATTACAACTCATCCTTATCTCTTTAACTCATGGATAAAATCCTCAATTAATGGAGAAACTGTTGCATGTCCCCACATAGACTTCATGTTTGATTTTCCTTAACTAATTAACTCATGGTGAATTAATTAATTATTTTACAAACAGCTACTAAGATCAAATTCGAATTTTACTTCTCTATTTTAGTTTAGGGACTGACTAAAATAGGAAGGTATCCCGAAATGCTATTTATAGAATGCTATTTTTGGCACTTCCATTTTTCATTCCTTGTTGCTATGTTCAACACTGGATGAACTGCTATTTATAGCAGTGCTATTTTTAACATTTCTTGTTGCTATTTTCAACATATCTATGGTTTAATATTAGCATATTGTGCTCAATAATTCTTGGGATATGTTACACCTTATTTTGTTTCTCAAAGTAATTTTCTATTTTTCCTATCATTGTATATCTATTTGATAGTGAAGCCTTATATTGAAACTATAGCTCACTAAATTGCTATTGTTTTCAACACAGTTTCTTTTCAAGCTCGTTATTTCTAGGTTTACATGAAAATATATTTTTTAAACATCATTTGTATTTCCCAAGCAATTTTTCAAGGCAAATTTACTTGAAAAACAAAACTCTCAGTTGAATGTGTATTGAGCTATGGCATTGATTCCATGTCATCACTTTCATTTTTTAATGGATGTATCTGGTGCTAAATTCTTAACTTTATTCATGTTTATCTTTGGCTGAATATTACCACATTCCATTAAACACTCCTCAAGATATGTCACACTTCTTTTCTTTTTTTTGTCAAATCAAACTACTTTCTATTCTGTGGTGGCATATCTCTTTGTCAGTGAACCGTGATATAGAAATTATAGTGTACTAAATTTCTCTTGTTTTTTAGATAGCTTCTTTTCAAGTTATTTATTTATGGCATTACACACAAACATATCTACGCAACAAGACTTGTTTTTCCCAATCAATTTTTTTAAGAGAAAGCTTTTTGCAGAACAAAACTCCGAGTTGAATGTGTGTTAAGTTATGACGTTGATTTCAGGTCGTCACTTTAATTTCTTAATGCATGTATCTTCTACTCAATTCTTAACTTTATTCATATTTTTCCTTGGTTGAATATTAGGGTATTCTCTTTAACACTTCTCAAGCTATTTTAGACTTCTTTTCTTCCCCTATTAAAGCAAAATGTTATCATTATGTGATTGCATATCTATTTCATAGTGAAACCCCATATTTCTCACATGGATTAGTATCCTTGCTACGGGAGCCAACCAAAATTAGTAGCAAGAGGATCATAGTGTTAGCAGACGCAACTAGTCATTCAAATGATAGTTGCATAGATAGTTGTAGTCAGTTCCCAAAACATAGTTGCAGAACTAGTTGCAGTGACACAGGTAGTGTGAATTTCCCAGTTACAGTATGCAGGTGCAGTTCCAGCTAGAAAATTCCCAGTGCAGAGCTTCGTAGTCCAGTTTCCAATGCAGGAGGATTGTGTGAGTTTCCAAGAGGGAGTAGAGAGATTTCCCATTGGGAGATCGAGACTCAGAGGGAGCATAGTTTCAAAGGGAGAAACCCTATGGAAGTTCGTACTTCAGGATCTGGGGAGATCATACTCATTATTGTAGTAGTTATAGCAACATTGCAGAAGCATCAACATAGTAGTAACATCAGTAGTATGAGAAGATAAGAGTTTGCGATGATGGAAACCATGCCTCCAAGAGTGAGGTGGGGTGATTTGGTTTTGCAGCCCTGTTATCACAAAATCCAGCACTGAGGGGCTGCTGATCAGGTAGACTCTGTGTAACTGTTTCAGACCAATCTTTTAGCTAAGGCTTAGCCTCCTCAGCCTGAGAGGGCTCTCTCAAAGGATTAATGATATTGATTGATGATAATATAGATGGCTAACTCTATCTTGGGTTTTTGTATTTGTAGGTTGAAAAGATGAAGGCTTGCTACCATTGGGCTATGGAGTCAACAAGTCAATAAATTCAGTGGCAAGGTTTCTTGACATGAAAGCTGAGGCAAATGGGGTTTTCAAACAATTATAATTCACTCAAGGAAATAGGTCATCACAATAATTCCATTACTAAAGGAAGTCATAGC
>APFE030434654.1:247163-260319 GCA_000404065.3 Pinus taeda | reverse complement strand
GCCCATGGTATTAGTGGATGGTATGAGGGAACCATGGTAATGATCCATGGTATTGCATGTATGAGGCCTATATAGAGGCTAGAGACTCCAAGTCAAGAAATAGTGTCAAGGAATATTGTACGAACAGGCATATGGCTTGTGGAGTGCTCTCCTTCCTTAAGGAGTGAATGTATGGTGTTGCCCTACCTTAAGGATTTGATCAATAAAAAATCATTTCATATTATTTCTGGGTTTATTTTCATTATCTTATATTTTCATATCAGATCTATAATATTTCTGGGTCAGAGCTACAACAAGTGGTATCAGAGCACTTTCTTGGGCAAAAAAGTGGAGAATTTTTTTTATTTTTGCAGGATTTCAGGGGCGGCGAGTTTGCATATCAGATATGTACATTTTGGTACAAGATCTGCAAAATCTAATTGCAGATCTGGATTCTATGTGAAAAAATACCCGATTTCAAAAAAAAAAATCGGTCGAATCGGAGTCTGGATGAAGGAGATATCGCTGATCTAAAAATCAGTGGGGTTGCAGATAATTTTTCAGGGCAGCGAGTTTGCGGCGCAGATCTGGACGTCCTGGTGCAAGATCTGCAAAATCTAATTGTAGATCTGGATTCTTTGTAAAACAATACCCAATTTCAAAAAAAAATTCAGTTGAATCGGAGCCCGGATGAGGGAGATATCGTTGATTTAAAATCAGCTCTTTTTTGCATAAATTTTGGTAACGGCGGGAGAGTTGCAGCGCAGATCTGAAATTCTAGTGCCTGGATCAAGATTTCTATCACATGGGTAGATGCAGAATGATTGTTCCATTTCTGAAAACAGGTCATAATAGGGATTCTGAGCAATATTAATTAAACTGTGACAATTTCAAATTTTCGCCAAGTTTTTTTCAAAACCCTCTTCATGGCGGGTCACGGTTTTACAGGAAACAATAATGGTCTTACTATTGAAGAATACATAAAAAAACTGAAATCATTATGGAAAAACAATTGGAAATGATCGATAGTGGAGCTATCTAGAGAGGAGGCAGCCACATGGTGGGGATTACTTAACCAAAAGAAGTGTCTCAACCTGCCCGATGAAGAATTTGAGAAATTACTTTTAGACAGATGGTCTCATGCCAGAAAACAAGATAAGGAGAAACATGTGGGCCTATTTCCTACTGGTATATCCTTATTACAGGTTTAGGGGTTGATTCATAAGGAGAAGATCGTTGTATCTATAAATCCTAGTTGTAAGCATAATTTTATCAATGTTAATTTGGCAAAAAAATTGCAAGTTCCAGCCAAACACATTGAAAACACACAAGTGGCTGAGGAGGATGTTCAGATTTATAAGGATTTGAAGCTTTCTATGGATAAGTATGTGTTGCATGGTGATTTTTATGCTTCAGAACTGGATAACAGGGATGTTGTTTTGGGATACCCTTGGATGGAATCAGTGGGTACTATCAATATTAATGTACAGAAGAAATTCTTGAAGCTTTGGTATAAAAAGAAGAAAATTACATTACAGGATATTTCCATTAATAAACAGGTAGAGTCCAAGGAGGCTGAAGCAGAAGATGTTCCAGGGACTGACATATCAGATGATGAGCCTTTGATGATCGACAATCAAACACAAACAGTGGCTGAAGCAGAAGAGGTTACAGGTACATTAGATGAGGGCGCAGTGGTTGAAGTCATATTGGAAAAGAAGACATCACAACAGACACCACATCAGGGTGAATTAAAGAAAAAGACACCGTGGGTTAAAACTTCAACATATCATCACCCACATCACACCGCAAGACAACCATCAAGATGGAAATCAAGTAGTCACAAGGACAACAACCCCCGTATGACGGATAACGAGGAGCGAAGATCCACCTACTACACATCAACACAGAAGAGCTGTCACGGTCAACTTCCATCTCAAGCGAGCGAGGCACCAGCAAGATCAAGGGTTCACCTTTCTCTTGGATGGATAGATGCACGTGCATGGTACCAGTGGACTACTCTTTTGAGTAGATCTTATTATTTGTGTTCTTCCCATGTTTCGGGGACGAAACATGCTTAGGGGGGTGGAATGCTATATACCTAAGGGGATAAATTGGGTGCCAAGGGAGTTCCAAGGTAATAATTAATAAAGGGATGGGCCATAGTAATAAATAAAAGGTGGTTAAACCCATATCATGTAAGAGACCACAAGTAGTTAGTAATATGAATGGGCCCATGGAAGGAGGATGAGGGAAACATGTAATGATCCATGGTATGCATGTATGAGGCCTATATAGAGGCTAGAGACTCCAATGTCAAGAAATATAGTCAAGGATTATTGTATGAACAAGCATATGGCTTGTGGAGTGTCCTCCCTTAAGGGGGAGGTGTGCCCTACCTTAAGGGTTTGATCAATAAAGAATCATTTCATATTATTTCTGGGTTTATTTGCATTATCTTATATTTTCATATCAGATCTATAATATTTCTGGGTCAGAGCTACAACAGAGGTAGCAAGAAGCAGCTCATCTTAAGCTAAGGTCAGTGTTGAATCATTAATGAAAGTGAGATTTTTCTCACTAGACTTATGTCAGTCATTTTCTATGTATGGAAAGCTATATTTAAACTTCCATAGTTTTGTACTCAGATTTACTACTGCATAATAATACAACCCTCAGTTGTTGCACCAGTTTACCGAAGTTGGGTTTTTTTCCGAGGACATTGGTCCAAAAATAAAAATATATTATTGTGTGTGTGCATCTATTCTTCCAATTTTTTTATTTCTTCCACATTATTTATTTTGTGAAGGTTGTAGTGTATTAGTTTCGATATTTGTCGTAGGAAACTACAAATAATTTTTTCAATTAATTTATCAAAAAGAAGAAACTTAATGAGTTGTTGTAGTAGGATTTAGAGTTTCTGAATCATTCACATGAAGATGAGTTGGTCAAACCCTTAAATTAATGATAAGGTATCATGTCACTACCCCTGGGGTTTTATCCCCAACTGGGGTCACCAATTTCAAAAGTGAATATCTCTCAAACCAAGAGGACTTATGTGGTGTACCACATATCAACAGAAATACTCATTGAGGAGAATCCAATGGCATGGATCTCAAAGTCAAAATCAATGTTTTGACCCTTCAAAAAACCTTGAATAATTTCCACGGAACCCAAACCATAGGACCTGGTTTTTCAACAATCCAATAGTGTAGCTTTCAACTTGATGTAATCTAGACAATCCTAAGAAGCATTCATTGTTTATTTGACCTCAATTATTGGTGCTTTTTAGTCAAAGTTAAACCCAGTCAAACCCATGGGTTGACATCAATGACACCACCATTCACCAATCTCCCCCTTTGTCATTGATGGAAAGACACAGTACTCCTTCTACAAGTACAACTCCTCCTAATTCATGCTACATCGCTTTCTCATCATTTCAATCTTCTTCTCGTGATTTCTCTCCCCCTTTGACATCAATGGCAAATGGGGACTCCCATTGACAAATTGACTGCTTCATGTAGAATTGTTATCTACCTGTGATCCCCCTAATGAGAAGCTTCCTTGTAATAATATATCAATGAAGATCCTTGCGAACCTGTAACCTACATGTGCTCCCTTTGCCAAAATCCTTCCTCTGACATCGACAATTCTTATGAACTTGTAATCATTTAATTGTTCTTCTCTCCTTGTGTTGAAATATGTAACTAGTTTCGGTCTTCATAATGACATGTGTAATCATGATTTTATATATTTAATGAAAAAATAAATAAATTTATTATTGTTATTTCTTCAGGCATGGGTTTCATGCTCAAGGTTATTTTATTTATAGGTCAAGCACTGATTGAGTGCTTCTAGGGCTTGTCATTGAGTATACAAGTCAATTGAGTCATTGTCATGTATGGAACAAGACCCTTTGGGCTTGTTACATATTGTAAAAGAAAATATTATTTGAGTCAAAAATAGAGTCAAATACTCTCCAAGACCAAGTCATGATGCTACAACAAGTTGGTCCTCAAAGGATCACAAGTTATCCCTCCAAGAGGGACAAGTCGGCCTATTAGGGAACTCAAGAAAGACTATAAATAGGTGTACTTAGCCTCATTCAAGAGTAGATCAGATCATCATATAGAAGTTTGATCATAATACAAGAATAAATCTCCTACCAAGCAAAGAAGGGAAAGACGAGAAGAGAGGAAGATCAAAGTATTTCAAGGAATATTTTTGGGCTTTCTTTCTTCACAGGTGAGAATTTAGGGCATCACTTTTTTGCAGCAAGTATCAAATTGCAGTGACACAAGGAAGCCAAAAATTGTCTTTAAATAAGTCTTCATTTTCAGGCATAATTCCCTAGGAAAAGAAATTATCTCAAGCGAAGGAGAGGAAAAGGAAAAAACGCCACCTTCTCTCACAAGTGCAGAAAATAGGGTTTATGTAGTAGCCGAAATTGCAATCAAGAGTTGTAGGTCCAAACTTGAGGTCGTGAAAGAAATTTGCAACAATTGAGGAGCTTATTTGACTTGGTATTGGAGGGGTATTGGTCAAGGGTCACAGGTCTTGGAATTCATCAATTGAAGTTTTGTAAGAAGAGAGGAATTCTTGTGGGTTTTCCTTTCAACAGGAGAGGTTTTGGCCCTTGTTGATCGCCTATATCTTGTGTCCCCTTGTTTCATTGTCCTTTATGATTTGATGGTTGTTTTATGATAATAATATAATAATAATAATAAGTGAAATTAGAATCTAATCAAGTTAAGTTTAATAACAAGCAGTTATCAGAGGAAGAGAAATCACCTAATTTGTTGCCTCTAGATTTCTCAACATGGAATCAGAGCTAAGGTGACAAGACAAGGAAAGGAATCTTGTTGAAGGACCATCAAAAGGAATATCAGTAAATGTTAAGGTATCAAATAAGACCTCAAAACCCTATCTCATCCAAAGAAGGGTTCCATAATTGAAGCACTCTTGTGAGGCTCTCTTGAAGACCTTAAAGACACCACCTCCACTCAAAGAAATAAGGACTACACATTTAAGCATATTGAAGTCTCTACATCAAAGGGAAGTAGGAATAAACATTGCCATCATCATCAAAAGAATCAAGGTGATATCCCTCTTTTTGAAGGAAGGATCACACCACAAAATTTTTTGAAGAAGGACATCTCTAGAAGACACAATGTCATCTTCAAGAAAGTAAAACATCATCATCAAATTCAAGAAGCACAACAAGAAAAGGAAAGAATGGAATGAAATCAATATAACTAAAGAAGTGGACGAACCTGATGAGAAGAAATCCAAAGGGATATATCTTCACTATTAAGGTTTCTCAAATGCATAACAAGGAGAAGCTGAAAAGACCTCTATTGTGATTTAAAGATCACTGTTAAGATGAGAAGCATTATAAGTATGACAGGATGCATCTTAGTAGAAGATGGAATCATATAGAAGCATACAATTGAAGTAAAGAAATAGCTTCGTAACATCATTATAGAAGCTTGAAAGGATATTTGAAATAAAAGTCTGCATGGTTGTAGAAGTCATGATGATGGAAAGAAAATAGCTCACACCAAAGTAGTAGGGTATATATGATTGGAAGAAATTAATCTAGCATGGAAAGAAATCATTGCACATCATCATCAATAGGAAGGAGCATTTGCAGAAAGAGGATAATCAAGATCCTCCATTGGAATCTTCATTAGAAGGTTCACCTCTACTTGGAAGAAGCAAGTTCATCATTGATGGTCTACATTCCACCTTGTGTGGAATCCTTTGTTTAAAAGGAAGATGGTATGATGACATAGGACTGAAGCATGGTTGAAGTACTTTCAAGCAAGGAAAGGAAGTTGTCGAAGGAATTCTAGATGAACAAAAGAGAAAAGAGGTATGTATGTATTTGATAGATTAAGTCATGCCATCATAAATTTGTAGACAACATGGTTGAATGCTCTATCTTATGAGCATGATGGAAAAAAGGATATCTTCTTAATGCATGAAGGTATATACCTTAGTAACTAGTTCACATATTGATAATATAAAATCAAACTAATATGTCCTCATATGAAATATGAGATGGTTGACAAGATGAAGGAACTATGTATCAAAGTTCTTTGGGAGCAATATGTGAAGAAAGGAAGAAGAGATCGTAAAAGTTGCAATTATGGTCACGTAAGATAATATAAGTGATCAACATCAACTATGACATCTCCATAGTGAAGATATGAAGACTTTGATAAAGTTTGAAAAGGAAGAAGACCCTTGACATTGGAATTCTTGGAGATGTGTTTATGAATGTGCCAGATGTTGACGTTGCAAGAAGAAATGTCATGATGAAAGTCCATCTTAAAAGGTGACTTTGATTTTATGTTCATTTTTTATTTTGGAATAAAATTTGGTTGGGTTGAAACAAGGCTACAGGAAGAGAGTTGTAAATGCCACTTACAACTAGTACTCATGTGATTGGATGGAACAAATTGAAAGAAAAATGACTTGGAAAAGGGTAGCTATGTGAATAAAATCCATATGTGGGGTGGAAATCACTTTCCGATGAAAAGATGGATGACATGATTGTTGGTTCAACCCTATGATTTATTGAAGGAAAGTGATGGATGGTTGATACCCTACGAAAGATGAAGGCTCTATAATGAATAATATGTAGTTCATGACATCGAGAGGAGTCCTATAAGCAGTTAATAGTACGAAGATCTCCACTAAAGAGTTGAGAGTTTTTGTTGTAACACGTCCCTAGTTCAAAGGGAGTTTGGTTGAGTCCTTAGGTAAGAGGGAGCTTGGGTATACTCCTTTACCGGAAAGACTATATCGTCCCTAGTTGAGAGGGAGAGATAGACATGTCATTCTTATCTTCATGTTGAGAAGAAAGAATGGAGGATTGGGTAAGCATCTGAAATTAATTTAGATACTCATTGAGGATTAGGTAGGGCATCCAATAGGTAAGAGTAGTCGAAGAGGAAATTCATTGAGGATGTGTTATTCCAAGATAGGTATTGTCCCAAAAGGACATACTCTGTGAACACCCATGTGGGGTATGTGCCTTGAGAAACAATGATGACGACGTCTATAAATCATTAGTCTCGCCAACATTGTTCTCTGATATTGTGGAGAGATAGAACTGTTAGTCAAGGCCTTGCTATGTGACAATGTTGGCTGAGATGATGAGATGCTTTGGCATAAGATAAGTAATTAAGTTGTGAGATTTCTTACCAATCCGACTCTTCTTATGAGAATTCTAGTTACATATTTCAAGACTCCCACTTAACTAGGCTCGGTCTTCATAATGACATGTGTAATCATGATTTTATATATTTAATGAAAAGAGAAATAAAATTATTATTTTTATTTCTTGAGGCATGGGTTTCATGCTCAACGCTATTTGACTTATAGGTCAAGCACCCATTAAGTGCTTCTAGGGTTTGTCATTGATTCTACAAGTCAATTGAGTTAATTCATGTATGGAACACCCTTTAGGTATGTTACATATTGTAGAAGAAAATATTATTTGAGTCAAAAATAGATTCAAATATCCTCCAATACCAAGTCATGCTGCTACAACAAGTTGACCTTCAAAGGATCACAAGTCGTCCTACCAAGAGGGACAAGTCAACCTATTAGGGCACTCAAGAAAGAATATAAATAGGTGTACTCAGACTCATTCAAGAGCAGATCAAATCATCATCCAAAAGTTTGATTATAATACAAGAAGCAATATCCTACCAAGGGAAGAAGGGAAAGACAAGAAGATAGGAAGATCGAAGTATTTGAAGGATTGTTTTTGGGATTTCTTTCTTCACACATACGAAGTTAGGGCATCACTTTTCTATAGCAATTACCGAATTGAAATGAAACCAATAAGCCAAGATTTTTCTTTAAATAAGTCTTCATTTGCAAGTCGAATTACCTAGGAGAAGAAATTATCTCAAGCGAAGGAGACAAAAAGGGAAAAACACTACCTTCTCTCACACATGTAGAAACTAAGGTTTCTATAGTAGCTGAAACTGTAGTCGAGAGTTGCAAGTCCAAAGTTAAGGTCGTGAAAGAAAGTTGCAGCAGTTGAGGAGATGATTTTACTTGGTCTTGGAGGGGTATTGATCAAGGGTCATAGGTCTTGGAATTCATCAATTGAAGTTCTATAAGAAGAGAAGAATTCCTGTAGGTTTTCCTCTCAAGAGGAGAGGTTTTGGCCCTGGCTGATTGCTTATATCTTGTGTCCTCTTATCTCATTTTCTTTTATGGTTTGATAGTTGTTTTATGATAAGAACATAACAATAATAAGTGAAGGAAGAATCTAATCAAGTTAAGTATAGTCACAAGTAGTTATCAAAGGAAGAGAAATCACCTAATTTGTTGCCTCTATATTTCTCAACACCTTAAACCTATTACACATATGTGTTAAAGTTGCTATTTTGTCCATATTGTCTATTTGTCAACAGTAGACCTATGCCACACACTGCTACATAAACTCCCCCCTTTTCAAGATTCAAGAGTCAATAAGGCTGATATTTTCAAAATGGTGTGTCACCCAATGGATCATATTGACTTGTGACATCATCTGAAGCAAATGTTGATTCCTCATGACCTTTTTCTTTTCTGAATATTCAAGGCATAAATGTTGAAACCTTCTTATCCAATTGATCTTCTTGTACCTGCTTCCTTTTCCATGCCTTCTAGTTCCTGCAATCCCGAACCATGTGCCCTTAGTTATGACACTTGAAGCATTCAATGTTATCCATAGGCAATTCCATATGATATGTGCAATTACGATCTATATGGCCATAGTTATGGCATTTGAAACAATCAATGTTTTTCCTATCTGACATGAACTCTTTGTAGACATATAGTATGAAACATGTCTCGTGATCTTGCAAACTTGATTTGCAAATGATAATGGTACCTGCCAAATACTTCACAATCCCTAGACATATGTCCATAGTTAGTACATAAAAATAAATAACCATTAAATGAATATGCATACCTGGATGATTCATTTGGGGGCGATGGTCCTTGATTTTTGTACATGTCAACAAATTTACAATCCCTAGCCATATGTCCAAAATTAGTACAGTAAAAACAATAACCGTTAAATGGATGAACGTACTTGAATGGATTTCTATACTCATTCTTCTTCGAAGGCGGTGTTGTAGTATTTTGTTGTCCTTTGTCCTTGACTACTTTGGCATCATTATTTAGAGTTGCAACATTCTTGTTTGGTTCATTTATTTGATCAATCTTACTTTGCAAAGATCTGGAGCTTGTACCTTCATCAACTGGAGCCTTACCTGCCCTTTTTTCCAATTCTTTATCAATGTTATCCATAGTCTACAACTGTTATTTTTACAATTCCTTGAACTTGTTAACTTCATTAAGGGTTGTGTCAATTTATTCTTGCTTTTGAGAAAGGTCTTCTTGAACGAGCTTTTCAAAATTTCTTTTCTTCTTTCTGCTTCTTCTATTTGTATATTTATAAGGGTAACCTTTTATGCTTCTTTATTAAGAACTTGTATCTGTTCATTTTCTTTCTCGAGCCTTTCTATTTATGTAATAGTTATATCTAGTTCCTTCTTATTTTGATTAACTTCAGATACGTACCTTTTACTAGATTCCTTCAATTGACTTTCCAAATCTTTTTGTTTTTTCTCTGTTTGTTGCACTTGGAATTTCAAAAGAGAAATTTCTTTCTTGAGTGTGTGATTCTTTGGCTCTTCGATTTTTTTGACTTCTTATAATTGGATTCTAACACTATTGGTAATTTCCTTGTATTCTTCATTCTTCTTATTAATTCTTTTGACATGTCCTTTCATTATCTTCAATTTTTCTTCCAGAAATTTAGCCCTTTCCTTTTCAGTCTTGAATTCCTTTATAACTTTAACTTCATTTTGAAATTGATTCCACTCAAAATTTCAACTTTTTCACTATCATCATTGTTTGATTCCTTGATATCAGGATCCACATGATTATCAAGATCTATATCTTAACCTGCATGCTTCCTTCAGTAGAGATTATGGATCCTTTCCCAAAGAATTTTGGTTGTTGAGCATTTACCAATTTTTCCTTTTACGGGATCTGGCAGAACATTAAAAGTGTCATTCATGGCTTTCATATTGTACCTTTTAGCTTCATCGGTAGATGTGTCTCCAGAAACAACATATTTCCATATATCATGAGCTTGCAAATGGAATTCCATTCTAGATTCTCATATCCAATCATTATCTTCATCAAATTCAGGAGTTGGTGTACAATATTGATTACTTCTTAGCAATTAACACTTTTTAATTTTTTTCAGAGGCATATCTTCATTATCTTCATCAAAGGCAGATCTTCATATTTGGAGACTATTGCAGTACTTGAAACTTCTTTTGAATGCTTGGTGGCTTTCTTCTTTGATTTTCCCATCTCTTTATTTTGAGATCTGCCTTCCAACTGTTAAGCTTCTACTAAAGGAACCAAGCTCTGATACCAAATTATTGGAAAGACTGAGAGGGGGATGAATTAGTATTTCTTAGCAATTAACACTTTTTAATTTTTTTCAGAGCGTTAATTAATCTTCAATTATTATTATTGTTATTCTTCAGATAATCATAAACAATAATCAATAGTAGACAACAACATACAACAATATAGAAAGATAAAATAGTGGACACGGATATTTTTGGGTTGAAAACCCCCTCCAGGTCAAAAACCACTAAACGGTCCTTAATAATTGTCTTCTTCTCTCTTTTCAAAAAAATATAATTACATCAAGATTTTAGCTACAACTTAGGGTGTCCTGAACCCCCTAATTTATAGGCTACAACTTGTAGGATGCTACTACACTCTAATATCTACTACAACTAGAAGGACATCCCAACGCCATATAAGTCAGGCCACAACCTAATGAATGCCCCAACACTTTGTTTACTAGCTATTATTGGAAGGATGCTTCATTGCCTTGTAATTTATTAGCCACGACTGAAAGGATGCCACAATGTCCTATGCAAACCATGAACTTCCCTAGCACCACCCTGCCACCCTAAAGAGTTCTCAAGCCACAACTTGAAGATGTCTCCAATCACCTTCCTTGCAACACCCTACCACCCAAATCAACAAGTTGACCATGTTTCACAATTTTCAGACTAGATCCCCCTGTGCTCTTAATCAATATAGGAAAATTTTAATAAAGATATTGTGTATCCTGTCAAGTCGTAATAGCCATTGACCACTGAACAATCCTACTCAATTTGATCACTGCACATCAACTACTCATCATTGGCACTGCTATCTTTGATAACTGCACATCACTATCACTACTCAATTGCACATCATTTTCAATGTTCAACTCCATTGCTCACATAATTAAATAAGCATTCATTAGCTCAAAAACTGGATACCAAACATCATTGAACCAATCAACCTATGCTGCTACAAATGTTGAACCTAAATGTCTGATAATGGAACACTACAAGATGCCTTAGGTAATCCCTATGACCTGCTACCAATGATATCAAGTTTTGTGCACGAAGAGCTACTAGCATATGTCTAAGCACTGTTATCCATCTTCACATCACATTAGAGGAATTTTGAAGTCTAAAATGGACCTTCTAAGAAAAATGTACAACCAAAATAAACTTTATAAGAACCAATAAGATTCAAGATGATGATGTCAACCATGGGGGATGATTCACCATTTTTGGAGTAAAAAGGTAAAAAGATTATAAAATGGTAAAATTATAAAACTATTTTTTTAACTTATATTTTCAATTGATCTCCCTAATGTTTTACACAAATTTCAAGTGGGAGTACTCATTGGATGCAAAAATTAATTCGTCATCCAAATAGTACCCATGTTGCATACTTTTGATGGACCCTGCTACATGAAAAATGAGAAATACGTGAAAAAATGTGATTGCAGGGTCCATCGAAATCTATCGAAAGTATGCAACATGGTACTCCTTGGATGAGGAATCAAATTATGCGCCCAACGAGTGTTCACACTCGAAATTTGAGTAAACCCATAGGGAGATAAGTTGAAAATACAAGTTGAACTTCATCTTTTCCCTCTAAAATTTGATGACGTAATCTAATCTTATTTTATTATTTCCACTATTATTTTATAATTTCGTTAGGAGACCCATTTTAGACCTCAAAATTCCTCTAATGACAAGTTGTACAACAAGATGATATTGCCCTCCAAAATATGCTTCCCTGCAAGGTTAGAGTTGTGTCACTATAAACTTTCTAGGTCATCACTACAAGATAAATCCCTAACTCATGATAGTCTATGCCAAATATTACTGTAGTGTCCATCTGTCATATACAACCTACTCACTATGTCAAGTATTACTGCAACATGTATGTTGGATCTAAATGTGTCAATGTATCACATCACAATCATAATAGTTTTATTAATATAGTCAACCATATGTCATTACTAAGTTATTTATATGTCAGGTCAATTATTTATTGTTGAGAAATGGCAACAAGAAATTCCAGTTTAATTTGTCATTGAATTAAAGTGTGAATTAAAATCAAATTCTATTCTCATAGCAACTTGTAAATAGTTAATTAAGTTTAATTTTAGCTTAGGAATTTCGAGTTGGAAGTATTTATGTAGTCATGTATATGTTCTCCCTAAATTTTAGGGGTCCATGATGAGTTTATTTGAGTTGCAATTAGATAATTCAGTGTGATTGAGTTATAGATAGTTAAACTAGTTCTAACTGTTTTTGGAACTAGTAGAGGTCTAGTAGTGAGTTGGTGCACTGGTGCATCCTCAGTGCTACTCCAGCTAATCAAAGATTCCCTCATGCAAAATTCATGCATGTATATTCAGAGAAGGGCCCAGATGAGACTAGAGTGTAGGGACATTGTACTATCAGTGGTATGATGATCCAAGTTATACAGGTCATGCATGCAATCAGAGAAGGACCTAGATTTGGATTGCACGGTTATGGAGGAAGGATTTACCAATTAAATATGGGTTGATCCTCATAGGAATTTCACAAGGAAATAGGGGCTTGGAAGGAAATATAATTGACTAAGTGTTGGCTACGTTATCACTCAAATTTTCCTTAGAAGTTATTGGAAAGGAGGAAAGGATCCATGATAACTACAAACCAACTTTTAGACTCGGGTGCTAGCCCACCTAAGTCCAAAGAGGGCTCTCTCTTTATGATTTAGCTATGTTTTGATATGA